>PVJH01036482.1:0-18756 GCA_004026705.1 Nesogale talazaci | reverse complement strand
TTTACAGCCTTAGAATTCCTGGTTGCTATGAGTTTGACTTGACTTGATGAAAGTGAAAATGATTAGCGAGATCCTGATTGGGCTGCTAGCTGTTCCACCAGAGAAAGGTGCTCATCTCTCTGTTTCTATAAAGATTTACAGTCTCAAAAACACTAAGGGCCAGTTCATACATACTGGCTATTAGAATCTACTTAAGTGTGTTCAATATGGTTAGATAATATTTTGAAAAATACGTTTGAATGAAAAACTTATTTTCATGACCATTCTTGTTAATTTAATGTCATGCCAATAATCAAGGTCTCATTTTACCAGAAAAATAATCATTCTCCCATGATTTCATCATTTATATTGTAATCACATTAGTTATTAAAGAAACAAAGAGTTGCATGCATTTTCAGATTGTTGAAATTGCTTCACTTCAATTTATTAATCCCAGTATTAAAACATATTTTCACTTTAATTTCACTGGAATGTTACATTTGTAAACATTATAAATAAAATAATATGGAAGCTCTTATCATTCATACCCTTTCCTTGAATATTTTTCCATTTGATTTATCATTAGAAATGCAGTCAAATATATTTGAATAATATGTGCATCACCAGAATAAAGGTGAAAATGGGCTATTATATGTGTGTGGATGCATATTAGTATATATATATATGTGTGTGTCTGCATTGATGTGGATGCATTTTTGTTTGTTTATCCAATCTTACATTACCAGTGATAACTAGCAGTGATTTATAAGTAATTTAATAATTATATATCTATTTATTTTGAGAATATAATGATAGTTTTAAAATATGGATAGCATCTATAATCAGTTTAGTGAAAGAGGAGATAACTAATTTGATACTAATTGATCTAATGTAATCAAATGGAATAATGCTGATGATAACTTTGGGAGGAAATTGCTTTGGTAGCAAAGCGTCACATGCTATATAAAAATAAACTAACTTAATGTGAGCTAACTAGCTCTTCTCGCCAATTCCCCGTCGGTTTGTCATACTGTGGTGGTTTATTTGTTGTTGTGATGCTGGAAATTAGGTCACTGATATTGCAAGTGTCACCTAAATTGAATAGGTTTCAGTGGAGCTTCCGTATTAGGCATAAACATGACTAGAAATCAGCCTTCTACTTCAGATGAAGTGGTGATTGAAAACCTTATGTATAGAATCAAAACACTGTCAGATACTAAAGGCATAATGAATGGAAGCAGAATACTATTAGCGTTTGTGCCAGAGTGTCAGCCCCTCAGATTGGAAGGCACATGAAATATGCGTAAGGAAGATATGCCTTCTTAAATTAGAGGTGAAAATATTGATGTGGATATATTAAAGCCTTTGGGAGTAACACTGTTGCAGTCTTCACTTGCCGATGAAGCACAACTCAATGTGAGAAAACAACTGCAATAATCAATTAATAATCAGAATGTGGAATGTATGAAGCATGAATCCAAGAAGATTGGAAGTCATCAAAAATGAAATGGAATACATAAATATCCTTCTCCTAGGTATTATTGAACTGAAATACAGTGGTATTGACCATTTTGAATCAGAAATCATATGTGAGTAATGACACAAACAAGAAGAATGGTATACTATTCACATTAAAAAGGATACTTCGGGCTGAGCCCCAGTGGCGTAAGTATTTGAGTGCAGGACTGCGGCCCACAAGTTTTGCGGTTCAGATCCAGCGGTGGCTCTCAGGAGCAGCACTGGGTAGTGCCCACAACCACCAGAGGCAGTGATGCCCCCCAAAAAACAAAAAACAGACAAACAAGCAAAAGGATACTTCAAGGTTTTTCTTGAAGTTGTCTGTGATAGGATTATATCTGTTTAAATTCAAGAAAATCCTATCAATACAATTATTCAAATTTATGTACCAACCACAAAAGATTTTGATAAAAGAATTGATGAATTCTACTAACATCTTCTGTCTGAAATTGATCAAATATGTAACCAAAATGCAATAAACATATAATAAACATGCATTAAACATGCAATAAAGAGAATTATTGGCAATCAGAATGCAAAAGTGCAATTGAAAGCAAACAGGAAGTATCAGACTTGGTGGCAGAAATGAAGAAGGAGATCACATTATAAAATTTTCAAGGACAACTGCTTGTGCACAGCAAATATCTTTTTTCAACAACATAAATGGCAACTATGTGTGTGTATTTCTCCAGAAGGAATACACTCAAATCAAACTGACTACATTTGTGGGCAAAGATGAAGGAGAAATTCAATAAAACCAGACCTGAGATTGACTGTGTTACAGATTATCAATTGCTCATATGTATAAGTTAAGGATAAAACTGAAGAAAATTAGAACAATTCATGAGATCCAAAATATGATTGCATTTCAAGAAATCTCAAGAAAGAATTGTTATATTGAACACTCGTGAATGAAGATGTGATGAGCTGTGAGAGGTCATCAAGTATATTATTCATGAAGAAGCAAAGGATCACTAAAAAACAAGCCAGATAAGATCAGCATGAATGTCAGAAGAGACTTACTGTAGTGCAATGTTTACCACTTACCATCACCAGGCTTTCTCCATCATTCGAACACACCTAAAAGAGGCATCTAGACATCTAAATAAGTGCAAAGTACTTATTTTATATTATTTTGGATCCAAGTAGTACCCATTGATTCTGCCCATTATAAGAATAAGTATATGTGTGTATACATATATATGTATGTATGTATGTACTTCTCCATTTGTTTTGGAGCTCCAGTGTAGCAGACAGTTGCATACATAATTAAGCAGTGGTTATGGGAAAATGGAATGTGTAAGGAAAAAAATACTATTTAATTGTATTAACAAAACTATGTGTAGTTTTGTTAGAGGGAACTGAATGAGAATCACTTATCCAAGTTATATCTATAATTGCTATAATGAAGAATGTGGCATGAATAGAATAGGAAAATAAAAGAATTATTGGAAAATAATTGAAAATGAATCAGGTCAATACCAACAAAGATGAATTTTGAGTATCGTGTATGCTTTTTACACTATAAGGAAATTGACATTTTGCCTCTGTGGCCTTCCTAACAGAAACTTATCACCTCTCCCCGCAAGAAAAACAAAATTCATGGACCTTGAGTTGATTCCAACTCTTTGTGACCCACTATGACAGGGGAGAAATGCACCCAAGGCTTATCAAGACTGTTGACCATGTACAGAAGTGGAAAGCTTCATCTCTGTAGAACAGCTGGTGCTTTCTGTTAACACGATGGTTAACAGTCCATTCTGTCACACACTACATCATTAGGTCTCCTAATCATGAGAAAACATCAGATGCTTTGCAATAGAAAAGCATTCACCATATTCATTGCCTAACATTCTTCCAAATAGTCAAAGTTGGCAATAGCAAGAACACCATGAGAAACCATTCAAACTATGGAGAGACTAAGAAAGCATGGCATCGAATGCACTGTAGTCCTTGTTTGTAGCAGATTATGGATGACAGTGGATGCCCAAAAGTATTTGTAGAGTCCAGACATGGATTAAGTCTCCAGTAAATACCCTCCTATCATAAATGAGGGGTGTGCTTGAGCCCTTCAATGCAACTATTGTGTGAATTCATCTCGTTGAGCGCTTCCTTCCTTATCACCCCTCCCACTTTACCAAGCATGATGTCATTTTCCAGGGACTGGTCTCTCCTGACAAAATGTTCAAAGTATGACAGATCCATTTTGGCATCTTCGCCTCTTGGAAGCACCATAGCCTTATTTCTTCTAATACAGATCAGTTTGTCCTTTTAGCAGTCTGTGGTGCTTTCTCCAGCACCACAATTGAAATCAATCAATTCTTCTGTGGTCCTTCCTTATTCAAGGTCAAACTTTCATATGCATACGATGTAATGGAGAATACCAGGGCTAGGTCCTCAGAGTGACATACTCGCTCTTCAATACTCTAAAAGGTCTTGTGTTCCAGATCTACCTATGCATATCTTTTGATCTCTTACCTGTTGTTCCATGAACATTGATTGTGGATCCAAGCAAGACAAAATCCTTGACAAATTCAACCTTTCCTCCTTTTAGCATTACATAGGTCAAGTTTTGAGGATTTTGGTGTTCCTTACATTGAATTTCAATCCATAATGAAGGCTACCATCCTAGTCCATCAGCAAGTGCCTCATTTCCTCCTCACTTCCAGAAAGCAAGGGTGTGTCATCTCCAAATTGCTGGTTGTTCATACACTTTCCCCCAATTCTGATGCCACAATCTTCATACAATCCAGCGTAATTGGGTCAAGATGTAATATCTTTTCATTTGATATGGGTAGTTCTACACTATCCTCTTGGGTTATAAACCTGATTTGACTCGACAGTTACTGGTTTTGTTTTAAAACAATAATAGGTGAGAGTATATAGAGGGTTCTACTATTTCAATAGCTTTTATCTAAACCTAATACAGTTCTTTAAAATGCTTATCAATATTACTAGTTGTGGTATCAAGTGTTAGTTATAGAACGATTGGTATTGCCCATTATATTTTCCATGTTCAGTGAAATTTTATTAGCTTTAATATTGAAAATAATGTTACCAGAGCATGGTGGAGACATGAAATTCTGTAGTTGAAAATTGTGAGCAATTCATCTCTAATCTTTCACCAGAATGATTTACCTTTTTCCTTTAAAAATAGCCATTTATCTTACGGTATAATGCCATAGTAGGGAATGAAAAAATGAAATATTACATCCATGGACTTGAAAAAACAGTAGTAGCTAAGCACTTAGTTTTAATACATATTTTTATTTTAACCAAATAACACTGGAAGTAAGTCCAATTAGTAGTTATGCTATCATCGGAACTGCATTGTGAGAGGATAAAATTATGGGTTTCTCACATAATAGTACTTTTTCACAGTTTTTCATATTTGTTGTCACATTACAAATTCCTGTGAAAATTCTCTGAGTTAAATATGTTTCTTTCTGAAAACTGTCTCTAAAGATGGAGATACTGATATGACAGACAGGGTATCTTCAAAGTTGGTGACCCATTGATAGAGTACAACTGCCACTGTGGACTTCTGGACAGGAGTGGAAAACCTGTTCTGCATCTGATGTAGCTGCTGGTCACTTTACACTGCTGGCTTTGGAGTCAACAGCCACATGCATAATGCACTATGCAACCAATGTTCTCAATTAAAAAAATAAAATGAGTGTATTTGGAATCTCTTCAGGAGTTTGGGAATAGAATGAAGCACAAGATGCATTTTAAGTATTAATAGTTTTTTTCTTTTTGAAATGGAAAAAAACCTCATTTTTTGCATATTTTAACTAATAATATCACTCTGTTCTTATATATCATCAATAATCTCCAGATTCAACAGTCTCACTAAACTCCAAGCAGAATGAAAAAAAGTAGAACCAAACAGGAAATGGTGCCCATTAAACTTACAAAAATCATTTTATTAGGAACTCATACAACTCTTATCACAATCCATATATCTAGTCATTGTGAGCCAGTCGCATATGTATATTTGTTGCCCTCATCATTTTTAAAACATTTGCTATGCAAGCCCTTGCCATCAGCATCTCACTACCCCCTTCTTCATGAACCCTTGATAATTTGTAAATTATTATTACTTTGTCATATCTTACTTTGTCTGATGTCTCCCTTTACCCACTTCCCTGTTGTCCATACCACAGAAAGGAGGTTATATGTAGATCCTTATAATCGGTTCCCCTGTTCTACCCCACCTTCCTGCTAACCTCCTGGTTTCACCACTCTCGACCACTGGTCCTGAAGAGATCATCTGTCTTGGATTCCCTGTGTTTCTGGTTCCTATCTATACCAGTGTACATCCTCTCGTCTAGCCGGATTTGTAATGTAGAACTTGGTTCATTATAGTTGGTAGGAGAAAGCATTGAAGAACTATAAGAACTATAAGAAAGTATGTTTCATCATTGCTACTTATAAACAAAGATGAGAAGAAAATATTAAAGGCAAATAGAAAAAGACATATGATCTACAGAAGAATGAAGAATTGCAGCTAAAAACTTAGCAGACACATTGGCGGCAAAAGATAACAAAACTAATATAAAAATAAACATTTTATCAGCCTATAGTTCTTAAGGTAGAAGAAAAAAGACCTTTAGATAAAATGATCAAACAGAGTATTCTGAAATAGACTCCTAAGCATAGACTTCGACTAAGTCAAATACAAAAGAACTGCTGTATAATAGATAGAAGCTTAGATTTATTCCAGGTAAAGAGCAACATAAAAGATATATATGCACACATAAAAAAGACTTTTTGGTATGCATGTATTGATAAAACATCTTAATGTTGAAAGTTTATAAAATCATTTATTGTTGTCTGTGTGCTAGATACTATGTACAAGAGAATTCTGGAAAGTGTATCTTTTAGCTCTATTTTGACTTAAACATTTTATAGCTTCCTCATGGGTTGTACATTTTAACTAAGGTATACCTGAGTAGTCTGTATGTTATTGCATACAAAACTGAGACTCAGAAGGCAGAAGTAAGTTAAGTGCTGCACTGTCACTGAATTGTAAACTGAGCATTTTAGGCCACATTTTCTTACGTTTCAAAACACATTAGCTTGTTTATAGCATAGTGTGAATCAAACAACGTAACCAACTCAATATCAGTAAAAATCTATATAATAAATTTTGGTGTTTTGATTCAACAGAATTACAACTGTTAGAAACGGATATATACTTAGTATACTAAAATGGAAAAACAAAGTATTTTAAGGTGAAAAATTCAAGTTGAGTATACTGATTATTCATACATATGCAAAATTAATATATATTTATGGTTATGCACAAAATTACAAATATGCTTATGCAAACAACTCCATATAGAGGTTATTGCTTTAGAAATATATAAGAACTACTAATGGTTTTAATATTTAGTGAGAAGTACTTTAAAAGTTTGAGTCAGAGTAGGAAACGGTACTTTATTCTTTATACAATAAATTTTATTGCTCAATAAATGTGGTCTTTCTTATTTATGATTAAATTTTAAAATGCCTAGTTTAAACTAAAAAGACTTTTGCATTTTATTGACATGTAGGAGATGATATTACTTTGCAGTTATAAGAATATTGCTAATATCAATGAGTAAAATTTCATTGCCATTAGTGATGGGGACAAATAAATTAATTGTACTTCTTGGAAAAATGGCTAATATCAAATATTTTAACATGCACACTGAATAGATACTCTTCTGCATATATTTGCCACTCTAGACCACAGTGATGAAATAAAGTCTTTTGGTGAACTATTGAAGGTAAGTTGGTGCCATGTTGTGGAGGGAAGGAGAGTCATTGAATAAGGCTTACCTCAAATAAAGGTCTTTGGGGGGCATTGTTTATGTGAATCGTGGTGGAATAATTTGGAAAAAGGTATCAATCTTTGTCAATATGAAAAGTATAGTTAATGACTGTATTGTAGAAATTGTTGAATTGAATTATATTTTGTTGTGTATGTGGTTAAAAATAATTGCATGAATTAAAATGTGTATAAAGATGATGAGAATGTTCTAAAATTGATTGTCGTAATGATTGTGCAACTCTTATAAAATTGCATGATGTGCGATGGATGAAGTGACAAGAGACTGTGAACAATATAGTGCTTTAGGAAGGTTAATCTAGCCTAGAGTTTTTGTTTTGAATAATTTTTGAAGCCTGTCCTCTTTTCTACCATAGAAACTTTTCAGGTTCCTCCAGTTAGACTCCCTGTGCCTTGATCCGCTTCCTTTCTCTCTCAATCCTTCTCTTTTAAGATACTTCTATCAGTGCTTTGAGCATGCAGTAATATCTCAATAAAATGCACGTTTTTTTAATTTTAGAGCAAATATTTTCTGACAATGCTGTTTAGTATATCACTTCTCTTTTTTGCATGCTCTTAAAAACAAAAGCAAAAACATAACTTTGTCCATGTGGTTATACAACTGTGACAGGAAACACTGTCTCCTTGACAGAGAAAAAAATTTGATGCTCAAATAAAAGTTTTCTTGTTTCCACTCCACTTGCAATAGCAAGTGTGAGATCAGGAAAATCTCATATTCCGGTTCATTCTGGTTTTCTTTTATCTTCAAAATTAAGATAACTTTTGCCTGAAATACTCTTGTTATCTTCCCATTTACTTCACTGCCTAACCTCTCCCTTTATCCCTTTCTTATCTTGGGTTATAAACTATTTCCCTCAAGGATTTTTCTCTAGCATTCCACATGTTACTACTTATTCAAATTCTCTTTATATTGAGGTATATTTTGTGCACATATTACTATTAAGTTTTATTTCATATTTAGTAAGTATTTGTCACATGAACAACTCAATGAATGAGTACTAACATCATTTAAAATATAGGGAGGTATGTGTTCCATTATTGTTTTCATGAAACCAAATTTTTCATATCATTTTTCATACACTTGACATTTCTTTTTTTTAAGGGATAGTAGAATATTGCTTCTCTCTACCTCCAAAGATACTGTTAGTTATTTATTTCATCATTGTGTTTGTAAAGTGCATGAAATCCATTTTCTATGATTATTTTTGGGGGGGAGGCCTCATTTCTTTCTGAAAAGGAATCTTAGGGGAAAGATTGCTTATTTTGATGGCACTAGTGGTACTAGTCCCAGGAGGCATAGTAGCCATCAAGATGGGCTGCAATCTGCAAGGGCAGCAGTTGGAAACCACTCAGCCTCTCTGTGGAGAGGAAAGAGGTCTCTTGCTCTCGTATGCAGGTAGAATCTCAGAAACACACAGGAGCAGGTGTCTCTTTCCCTATAGGCTTACTGTGAGTTGGTTTTGACTTGATGTCAAGTTTTTCTTTTGAGTGTAAAGTATAGGAGCCTGGTGGGACAGTGATTAAACAATCAGCTGCTAAAAGTTTTCAATTCAAACCTACCAGCTGCTTTCAGGGAGAAAAATGTGGCAGTCTCCATATGCAAATATTGATATCCTTGGGGACCTTATAGAGCAGTTTTCCCCTGTCGTGGGTGGCTATGTGGTTTTTATGGGTAGCGTTTACTTGATATTGTGGTGGGTGCAAATAGTTCACACAGATTCCAGTCTACTCAGAGGTACTTGGAAAAAAATTCTCCCAACATATTTCTGGGAAAAAAATCAGCATTAAAAATGTTACCGAGTATATTTCAATTATGATCAAAATGGAGATTCTAATGTTGAAATGGATTTGCTGCGAACTTAAGCAAAAAGCAAGTAAAGCAATTAAAAAGTTTATTCAAGTATTTTAAAAGATTACTTCACATTAAGTTGATATTTTATGCTAACAATGATTGTCTTGCCTACATTCTCTACATTCTAATTATTCTAACCTCCTTTCTGTTGAAAGATGTTTAACTTTACTAAGAAGAGACTCAGAAGATGTTGTCACAGTAGAATAATGTAACATTCCAGAAGCCATAATAAGCATTCATTGTACTAAGGCCTCATTGTTATTCAAATAGCTCTTCTGTAGAATCTCTAAAATTAATTTACTATACTCATATTGGCTTCTGATTTTTGGATTTTTATTTTCTGTCCAAAAATATTACACTTTCCTATAAGACTGATCTCCGATGGGCTAAGTAGTTTTACTTTAAGAGCAAGAGTGTGGCTGCCAAAAGTTTACATGAGCAAGTTTTGTCAGATGCTTTGTCACTTGCATGACATCTTTTTCATTTTCTTAATGAGAAAGTGACTGGAAGATAATTTAATCTGAAATGTGCCACCTACATGCCTAGAGATTCCTTGGATACTGCCTGTAAAATTGGTATTGTGCCTCAGAGTCAGGCTTAGCAAACGGAAGTTGGTACTAATAATAAAGATGCAAATCATGACTATTCCATGACTACTTAACTAGGTCATGGCAAATCAGTCCTTGCACTTGCCTTTAAATTGGTTAAATGATAATTTGACATCATAGAAAATGTTGATGTTATACAGGCACTTTGTTGCTGTCTCCTTCTAATATAGTTATACTTTCTCTACCTTTTTCTTGGCTACTTCTCTTGTATAGGAAGAAAAAAATGTAATGGACTTTATTTTAAAACATTGAATATGCCTTGAATGTCCCCAAGCAAATAGTTTTAGGATATAACTTAGGAATATAGAACATAGGGAATAGGATGCACAGGATACAGGTGATAGGGTGGGCATAGATTAAGAGTCTGTGCATTGAGAACTAGACACAGGACCTTTTGCTCTTAGATGGTGTGTTCTGAGAAAGCAAAAGAATGTCTAAAGGGCTATTATAACAACATTTTCTCTTAAAATGGCAGCATTAAAAGTAAACTCACTTTTATCTATATTTGTAGTCCCATACATCGATCTGTGTAATTATGTTAAGCGGGGGACCATTCAGCATGCCTATAATTATGACTATCTTGAAATAATGTTGATTTTTCCAGAAGATTTTTTTTCTTTATTTTGACCTTCTTATTCTTCTATAGTATTGCTTTTGTTAATTGCTGCTGAGTGAGTTCCAACTCATGGGGGTCTTAGGTAGAACAGAGAAAAAAATGTACATGATTCTCCAGTATCTTCATGATCTTGGCATGTTTGCATCCATTTTTGTAGTTGTAGTGCCAATTTTGTAGTTGTAGTGTCTAACATTTTTTACTTTGTTTTGTGTCTTTTTTCTATCATTTTTTTAGCTTTATGAAATACAAAGACCTTTTTTTTTTTTTTTGTGGGCATCACTGCCTCCGGTGGTTGTGGGGACTACCCAGCCGCTGCTGGATTTGAACTACCAAGCCTGCGGGCCGCAGTTCCACACTCAACCACTTACGCCACCAGGGCTCAGCCCCACAAAGACCTTTTTAATGACTATTTTTTCCTTGATAATTCCATAACAAGTGAAATCACCTTCTTTTCAGTACTATTATGGTAACATTGATCTTAATGGGTGTAAGAGGACTAGTGATGAAGAAAAATAGTTGTAATCATCCATTGACATTCAGAATTTAGGATGTTCAAATTGTGAACGCAGGAAAATTAGGAGTCATCAAAATTGTAATGGAATACATAGAAATTGGAAAACTTGTGAACTAAAATGGATTGGTCCTGGCCATTTTGAATTGGAAAATTGTATGATTACTGTTTTGGGACTGATAGATTGAAGAGAAACAGTATTGCATTCATTGTCCAAAAGAATATTTCAATACCTAGTATGAAGTAACTGTGCTGCCAGTGGTAAGATATTATGTATCCACCTATACAAAGGACTAGTAAATATGACTTATTTGAACTAACCATTAATACAAAAGATGAAGAATTAAAGACTGTTAAGGGCATTTACATTCTGAACGAGCTCTGATTGTGTAGTGGATACGTGTTGGGCACTTAAAAACAAGATCAGCATTCAAACTGCCAACTTCAAGACTGGGTTTCTATTCCCTTAGATAGTTCTCGACCGTGAAACTCTACCCTGCCACACAGCATTGCTTAGAATTGGGCATCACTCCACGACAGTT
Source organism: Nesogale talazaci (assembly GCA_004026705.1). Lineage (NCBI taxonomy): Eukaryota > Metazoa > Chordata > Mammalia > Afrosoricida > Tenrecidae > Nesogale > Nesogale talazaci. The sequence goes on along the minus strand of PVJH01036482.1, from coordinate 7,294 downwards.
AGTTTTGCATTCTGAAATTGAACAGACACGCACCATCTCACATATTTTGGACATATTATAGAGAGGAATTACTTCTTGCCAAAAAGGATAAAATGCTTGCCAATGTGCTGTTACATAAGGATCAAAGGAAAAGAAGATTTTTTTTTTTCACATCACTGCCCTCTGGTGAGAGTGGGAGGCCCAGCCTTGCTCCTGGAGAACTGCTGCTGAATTTGAACTGCCAAGCCAGTGGGCTGCAGTCCCGCACTCAACCACTACACCACCGGAAGAAGATTTTTTAACAAGATTGAATAACACAGTGGTTCCAACATAGGAGATATTGCACAGGCCCTGTCAGTATCTCTCCTTGATACGCAAAGGATTTCCATGAGATAGAACTGACTCAATGGCACCAAAAAGCCCTATCAACAACAACATGAGCACACACACTTATGTTGTTTGTGTGTGTGTGTCAAACGATGTCATTGATATCACATACAAGTATATTTGTGCTAAAGATCATTCGATGAAGGTTGTAGTCGTATCTAAAGAGGCAGTTGCTAGAAATATAGGCTGCTTCAGAAAAGGACATGCCTGAGGATATCATTGCTGACCTCAGCTGTATCCTGGGTGAAAGCAGAGAATACCAGGAACACATTTGCTCGTGTTTTATTGACAATACAAAGATATTCAGCTATGTGGATCATAGAAAATTATTGAGATGAATGTGATTTCTAGAATACTTAATTGTACTCTAGTGGAACATGAACATGGACAAAGAGGCAGTCTTTGAAATTGAGCAGGGTTTCAAAGCAGGAAAAGTCTGTGTCAATGTTGTATCTTTTCAAGATACTTAATCAATTTGTATGCTGAGCAGATAATCCAAGAAAGTGGACTGTATGAAGTAAAATGTAGCATCAAGATTGGTAAAAAGAAGATTGTTAAGATCCTCAGGCCTTGTTATAATCTGTAACATGCAGATGACACATGATGATACTCTTCCTTGCTGAAAGAGAGGAGAACTTAGAACTTGTTAGGAAGATCAAAGATTGCAGTCTTCATTTTGGTTTCTAATTAATGTAATATAGCGCACCATCCTCATAATTGGTTGATATGTAGCATCATGATATATGGAGAAAAGATCAGAGTTGTCAAAGTTTCACTTTACTTGGATTCACAATTAATGCTAATGAAACCATGAGTGAAGTGACCAAAGACATATTGCATTGAGAAAATCCACTGTACAAGGTCTTAAAGTATTGTAGAAAAAGTGTATCATTTTAAGGAGTAAGGTGCAGCTGACTCAAGCCATAGTATTTTCAGTGACCTCATATACATATGAAAGTTGCTCATTGAGTCAGGAAGACTGAAGAAGAAATGATGTATTTTAATTAGGGAGGCAGTGAAGACTATTGAAAGTTCCAGGAATAGTCAGAAAAAGAAACAAATCTGTCTTTGAAAAAGTACAACCCGAATGTTCACTAGCAATGAGGATAATGAGACCTCATCTCACATACTTTGCATATACTATTAGGAATCCCTGCAAAAGGACACCATCCTTGTTAAAGTAGAAGATCAGTGACAAAGTGGTAGCATCCAACGAGATGGATTGACAGAGGGCCTACACCAATGTACTGAAACACAACTATTGTGAGAATGGTGCAGGAGCTCACGATGTTTTATTATGCCATGTATACAACTGACTGAACAACACTTAAGAACAAAAACATCATCTGTTTGTGCATACAGACTTAAGGCCTTCCAAAGCTTTGTGAAAACATTCCATTATATTTTAATATGCCTTTTTCTATCAACTTTTTAAACCATACATAAAACATACACACTAGCTATGTATGAAAACAATTTTATAATACCAATCAATTATCTTTTTTGGGGGAGGGGGCTCTGGTGGGAGTAGGAGGCTCAGCCTTGCTCCTGGAGAGCTGCTGCTGGATTTGAACTTCCAAGCCGGTGGGCCGCAGTTCCTCACACAACAACTGCATCTCCAGGGCTCAGCCCACTAATTAATTATAATGCTCAGAAGTTCACCATATCTTTGCTGAGTTTAAAATCAATTTAATTTGGGGTATATCATCTCAAATGCCAACAGGATTTCACAATTTGTGCCAGGTATATTTGTGCCAGGTTAGACTAGCATTATCAGCCCATAAGTATATGTCATCATCTATTTTTCTTAAATGGTTTTTGTTTTGTCTCTCTTCCTTTTGATAAGAGATACGAGGATTATATTTTTTCTGTACCAAAGATAAATATAAATTCAAACACTGATAAATGTTAAGTTGCATGGTCTTCAAGGTCTGAAAGGCATCACAAAGTGATGAGGGCTATGAAGGCAAGGGCTCTGGTAGTGTGGTGGTGCTCCAAGGTCAGCAGGCCAGCTTTATTCTTGTAAAGCTTTAAAACCTCCCAAATTTCAGGGGCATTTCGGTCTTGACCTATTGGGTCATTATGAGTCTTTGGAATGGCAGTGAGAGAGAGAATAGCAGCCACATGCCCATATCCAGGACATCTGTGAGCGAATAGAGAACTGTGTTTTCAAATATCCTGATTATTTCCAGAGAAGGAAGTAATCAAAGTTTTATTTGAAAACTCCTGAATTTAGGAGATTGCTCACTCCTCCCTAAAAAAATCATGTTGTATCTCCTGTAAGTACTTTGCTCATTCTTTAGCTTCCCTCTCTGCTACTGCATTTGACATAGTATGAAGGACTTTGCTGTTGAAACTTCTTTGCTCTCATTTGGAACTGAAACAACTCTGAACTGAAAACCTCATGTCCAGTGCTTAAAACCTGCTCCTCTCTTTGACATTTTTATTTCTCTAAACTAATCTCCAGGACTCTTTCTAACTTCATTTTCAAGTTCTACAATATCATTAGCCATATCCTGTCCATTTTCTTCTTCTCAAAAGTATCCTTCCCTGTCTGTCTCCACTAACACTCACTAATCTCAATTAATGAACTAGGTTTGTTGTTTTCTTTCATTCAGGGAGAAAAATGTGGTTTGTTTCAGGTGCACTGAGTTGCACAGGTGAATAAATTACGTTCACTGAACTAATGTCTGCAATTCAATCAGAACCAGCCACAAGTAGCTCTATTTCAAATACTCCCTGAACATCAAATGTATACATTGCCATTTCATACTTTGACCATTCCCTACTATTAGCATGGTACTCCCTAACCCCTACACCTGTGAATGCAGCTGTGCTTAGGGACAAGGCTTATTTGTTATGGTAATGAGCATAACAAGTATAAGGTAGGTCTAGATCTAATCACTTTTGACTGGGAAAAGAACAGATTAGATATAAGAGACAAAGAAATAGGAAGCTAGAGACCATTTAGGGATTGCATAAGAAGGGATGACTATGACTACAGAAGCTGAGATAAGGTTCTACCCCCCAAAGTTAGTTTTTCTTTAGCCCCCTCCCTTCGCAAGACCCCACTGCCATTAAGTGAATTGTGACTAATGGTGACCCTCACTGTCATTGAGTGGATTCTGTCTCACAGTGATCTTATAGGGCATAGTTGAGCTTGTCCTATGGGTTTCTCAGACTATAGTTCTTTACCGAAACAGAGTGCCACTTTGTAAATCTTAATGGGAACTAATAGCTTCCTCTCTTTTCCTTTGGAGTAGCTGGTGGATGTCAATGTGGTTAGTGGTCTGATGTCTTCCTGACTGTGTCATCAGCATATATCTCAAGTACAGGTCACTGAACTGACCGCCATGGAGTCAGTAGCGTGGTAGTTTCTGTGTCAGGCTTAGCAGTCAGTCAGCAGCCAGTCTCAGGGGGAAAAGAATAAAGTCTAATATTCCCAGAAAGAGTTACAGCTTGGAAACCCACTGAAAAAGTCTAACATTCCACTGTGGGGTTGTTATAAAGCAGGTTTGACTTGATGACTGTGAAATGGCAGAAACTGTGAGGACAAAAAATATTCTGCCATCAAACAGTCAGGCATGCAAGACTTTATGTACTTGTCTTCTTTTTCTGTCCCACATTTATAATACTGTTTACGGTTAACAAAGGCATCATCTACGTTCACTTCCAGCTTGTTTCCCCATAAACTCCATTCATTCTTACTCCATTCTGTCCTCAACACATACACAAGCACACACATACACACAAACTCATCTTGTTCTGTAAGAACTTTACTGTGGCATGTATTCACTAAGAGTTTGGTAAATTTCTGTAATAAATCAGACAGTAAGTACTGCATACTTTGTACTCCAGGTGTATTAATTGCAGCTGCTCAGTTCTGTAGTGGTAGACTGAAAGCAGGTATAAGCCATATACAAATCAAATAATAATGCTGTATACCAATGACATTTTATTTTAAAAAATTGGTGGTCCACTCAAACTGTTAGTACACCAAAACCTTGCTTAGCATACCTTCCTTTCCCCCTGTAACTTGGACTTGCTGGTTTCTCACTCTCATTACCAGTATATCCGCCTTTCCCGCTGTATCTTGGAATTCCTGGTTTCTCACACTCTCTCATCAATGCATCAGAAATGGTTTCATGTTCTGGTCACTTGAACATTCAACTTTGTTTCTTATTGTAATGACATTTATAGTTCTTAACAAGAATGCAAAATCAAAGATGCAAGACCACATTTCATTTTTCTTTTTATCTCTTGTAAGCAGTAATATTGAATGAAAAAGGAACCGTTTACTCTATGTCTCTGAAATTTCTACCCCCCCAAACCATTTTATTTTATTAATTTTTTTATTTTGATGCATTCATTGGGGGCTTTTACAATTCTTCAGAGAATCCATACAACAATTGTATCAAGCCTATTTTTATATATATTGATAGCATTCTTTTGTAGGCAAATACTTTTTTAAAAAATCATCTTACTGGGAGCTCATACAACTCTTATCAAAATCTGTACATACATTCGTTGTATGCAAAGCACATTTGTACATTTGTTTCCATCATCCTTCTCAAAATATTTTCTTTATACTTAAGCACCTCCTTTTCCCCTCCCTCCTCATTCCCCCTTTCTCATGGGCCCTTGATAATTTATAAATTATTATTATTTTGTCACATTATACACTGCCCCTTCGTCCACTTCCCTGTTGTCTGTAACCAACATGTAGATCCTTGTAATTGCTTCTCCTTTTCTACTCCACATTCCTTCCACCCTCCTGTTATCGCCCCTCCCACCAATGGTCCTAAAGGGATCATCTGTACTGGATTTCCCATGTTTCCAGTTCCTATCTATACCAGTGTACATCCCCTGGTCTAAATGGATTTGTAAGGTAGAATTCAGATCATGATAATGGGAGGGAGGAAGCATTTCAGAACAAGAGGAAAGTTGCATATTTCATCATTGTACCCTGACTGGCTTGTCTCATCCCCAAGACCCTTCTGTATGGAGAGGTCGCTTCGCCTGCAGATGGACTTTGTGTCCCCAATCTGTAACCCCCCCTCAGTTACAATGATGTAATTTTCAGTTCTTTGATGCCTGGTACCTGATCCCTTTAACATCTCATAGTCACACAGGCTGGTGTGCTTCTTCCATGTGGGCTTCGTTGCTGCTCATCTTGATGGCTGCTTGTTTATATTCCAGCCTTTAAGCCTCCAGATGTTATATCTTTTGATAGTCAGGCACGATCAGCTTTATTCACCATGTTTTCTTATTCACACCTTTGTCTTCAGCAATTATGTCAGGAAGGTGAGCATAGAAGAATGCCAATTTAATAGAACAAAGTGTTCTTGCATTGAGGAAGTACTTGAGTGGAGGTCCAATATCCATCTGGTGTCTGAATGCTAAGCCTATAAGTATATGCATGTCGATCTATTTTGCAATCATCAGATATAAATATATCCATCTATGTTTATTCCTGCATTTAGACCTCTGTAGATGCCCTTTGCCTCCCAGTTCCTTCCTCTATTTCCTTTTACTTTCTTCTTGTCTCACTATCAGGCACATCCTTCATTTGAGTTTCAGTAATTTCTCTCTGTTACATTAGTTTTGATCAATCCCTCTTAGGCCTGTTTAAAATCATTTTATTAAGAGCTAATCTAGACAGCTAATCTAGGAATCTAATCATTCCATACTTCAAACACATCAAGAAATATTATACAATTCATACTACAATACATTTCAAAACATTTTCTTCCTTCTTGAACTCCTTGATATCAGCTCCCCTTTACAAAACTTCAGAGCAGTTGGCATGAAATCACCAACAAAGAATGGCCAAAACATACATTTCACCGAATGTGCAACATATACTAATTAATTTAATCCACATGGCGAATCTCTGTATGCATTATTTTTTTTTCTATGTCAGTGCTACTATATCAGAGGAAACCAGCCTCTGATAAGGACATCACAGGTTCAATAAGCGATTATTATTATTTATTATAGTAAAGTTATAGAGAGCATGAGAGAGAAAGAAATAATGAGTCAGACACATTTCATGGTAGCATGGTCACCTCAGCTCAGTCTGGCTGTTGATGTGGAGAGAGGGTACAAGAGAGATTTATATTTGACCAAGATTAAATAACCTTTTTTGGAGGGACATCTGAGTCCATAGTTACAGGTAAAGACACATCATAATGAGGGGCTATCCCATAGGTCAAACAGTAATGAGAGGGACAAACCAGGAGTAGATGTAATGGGAGAAGGAGGTTACTTGACTGGTTCAAACAACAAGATGGGTATATCTAAGATTCTTTTTTTTTTTTTTCATATCTGAGATTCTTGATAGTTGCAGCTTGACCACTTCAGTGGGAGGTGATTTAACTAAAGCTTTCAGAGGAAGTGACCCATTATCTTAACAGTAGGTGGTTGTTTTTATCTTTTGTGTGAGATACCAAGGCTTCTAATAGCTGGAGCCATTAGGGAGATTAACTGCTAAAGCTTTAGGCCTCCCTGAGTCCTATGAGGAAAAACTTTACGGGTAGGCTTATCAAAAAGTGGGATCAGTGGCGTAAGTGGTTGAGTGCGGGACTGTGGTCCATGTGTTTGGGGGTTCAAATCCAGCCGCGGTTCTCAGGAGCAGCACTGGGCTAGCTCCCACTACCACCAGACGGCAGTGATGTCCACCCCCCCCCCAAAAAAACAAAAACAAAACAAAACCTCAAAACAAAAAACGTGGGATTGTGGAGTAGAAAGGGAGAACCATGTAACCATATAATCAGGGATCTACGTATAACTGGGCATGGCCAAGAGGGAAGTGAGTGAAGGGATACATTGGACAGTGTACGATATGAAATAGCAATTTGTAAATTATTTAAGGTCCATGGGGGGTAGAGAGGAAGGGAAATATGGGGAACTGGAACTGGGGGCCTAA
>PVJH01036481.1:0-18769 GCA_004026705.1 Nesogale talazaci | reverse complement strand
ACCAGACAGCTCCATCCTTCTCCCAAGAAGCAGCTGATGGTTTCAAACTGCTCACCTCACAGATGGCAGTGCGATGTGTAACCACGATACCACCAGGGCTCCCGACTCCTTATAGCTGGTTCCTAAAGAGTGACTGCTTAAGGCCGACCTTCTTTACTCGTTAAGCCGAGTGATTTCTTGGTTGCCCAGTGGTTAGGGCACTTGGGCCGTAGGTTGCTTGAACGCATCCGGTAACTCTGTGGGAGAAAGATTTGGCTATCTGTTCCAGGATGATGACGGCCTACAAACCCTATGGATCAGTTCTGCTCTTTTAGTTTTGGCTTACACACCCACATCCACACACACACAATTGTGAGAGAGGAAAAATGATCTTTTCCCTAGGCATGCTAGGCTGGGTTGACTCGAGAAACAAATAGAGAGACACTCATATGTGTATGTGAAAAAGCTTTATGTGCAGTTTAGCACTGATGAAACACATAACCATCCTCTAGCTCTTTAATAGCTCCTCCCCTTACTATTATGGTCTTAGTTTTACCTCATTAATCTTGTGAGACCTGTGTAGTTCATTTGTATCATTAATATCATTTGATGCATGAAATGCAAGATAGATGAACCCTTCAGAAATAGTAATGGGAGTAATGATTCCCTGAGGGTATGGAAAAAGAGGGAGTAAAGGGGAGAGGGGTTACAATAGCAACAATGGCTCCAGTAAACCCCACTGGAGGGAATGAATCACAGATTGGTAGGGGAGCGGATACATTGAGTGGTGTAAGATACAGCAACAACAAATAATAAGAATAATATCATAACAAGGGTTCCTGAGGGGTCAGGGAGGAGGGTGGGAATAAAGGGGAGCTGATAGCAAAGAGTTCAAGAGGAAAGAAAATGTTTTGAAAACTGATGGTGGCAGCAATTGTACAGTTATGCTTGAGTTAATTGAGCTATGGATTGTTTTAATATCTCTAAGAGATCCCAATAAAATGTAAAAAACTAAAGAGAAAGAAGGAACTTCATATCAAGAAGTTGTTATATATCAAGAAACGGTCCCAGCCCTGTCTGGCTCAAGTCCGTAAGTGTGACCCCAGTTCATAAGGCCCTCTTCAGATTCGTGCAGCCCCATGCAACAGTGAAGAAAGATGATGCAGAACACAGGCATGAAGCTCACAGGACATTCCAAGAGAATGCAGAGGCAGAGACTAGCCTGTCAGTCAGATCATAGACAATGAAGCTTCTGTGTGGGCATGGTCTTTTCCTGAGATTTCGGGAAAATTAGGCACTATTTCCTCCTTGGAGGCAGGAGAGATTCCCTCTCACTACTTCATTCCCTCCCTCTCTCTCTGCTGACTTCCCTGGGAGACATTACAGCTGACAAGCCCCAGAGAGACTCCTGCCAGCCCTGAGATGCTTACAACACCACTGGATCCTAGGTCTTTCTACCCACTGGCTTGTGATCATTCTGTGTTTGGCATCATTGCATGCGTTTCATGAGTCTGAAGAGGACTTTATAGATTGGTATGAACATATGGGTTAATATCGGACTTATGACCTTGGACTGGACTGAGTTGGGATGTTTTCTTAATGCACAATCACCATTTATATAAAACTCTCTCTTACATACATATGTGTGTTTATGAATTTGTTCCTCTAGTCTGCCCAGACTGACACAGCATGCCGCAGCCTTAAAAATCTTAGGAATGGTTCTACTCTGCCCACAAAAGTCAGAAGCAATCTGGTGGTTCTGACTAGCTGCAACATTTTAAAAAAGCAAATCTGAAAACCTCAAATCCAATCCAAACACCCTGTTTGCTAGATAAGAGACTTGCTTCCTGGCCATATTCTGAACATTGGTTGTATGGCACATCGTTTAGGTAGAGTCTGGAAGAACGAGTGATTCTGCTGGAGATGGCCAAGATCTTCTCTGTGCTTAAGGAAAATGAAATCCAACCAGAGATAAAGTCAGTTTATTCAACTTGGGATAAAATAAAGGCTGCTCTCCTTTCCTTTGATAAGCCTTACTTCCAGGTTATTGCTGTGAAGCAGTTTGTGTTGGGAGCTGAACTGGGCCCTGCAAGGTGAAAGTCTGGCAGAGAGTGTTTCTGTTAAAATGTCTTCAGGGGCAGGGCATGTTGGTCAATGTTTCTATAGAAAAATACTGACCAAAGGAAGGGAAATGCAGAACAGAATCTCAAATTTTCATGTAACTTGGGCTTTCATGCAGTGCACTTTCCTAGCACCATGAAGGTAGGAGGAGCCCCGGGAGCTACTTTCCTGGGGTCATCTTTAAATCTGACACGAAAACATCCTCTGACGTCATTTTTTGAAACCAAATAATAGCTTGATCATTTAGCTTAGTGAGTGTGTTAGTCAGGGTAGACTAGAGACACAAATTCATAGACTCTCATATGTGTATAAGAAAGAGCTTTAGGCCAGAGAATGTGCACTGATACAGATAGGAACTAGAAACATGGGGAATCCAGGACAGATAATCCCCTCAGGACCAGGGGTGAGAGGGGCAACACCAGAAGGATGGAGGGAAGGTGGAGGAGAAAGGGGCAACTGATTATAAGGATCAACATAAAACCTCCTCCCTGGGGTATGGACAATAGGGAAGTAGGTGAAGGGAAATATCGCACAGTATAAGATATGACAAAATAAAAATAATTTATAAGTTACCAGGGTTCATGAGGGAGAGGGCATTGGGGAAGGTGGGGAAATGAGGAGCTAATGCTAAGGGCTTAAGTAGAAAGCAAATGTTTTAAGAATGATGAGGGCAACAAATATACATATGTGCTTTGCATACGTTGGATGGATGGATGGATTGTGATAAGTTGTATGAGCCCCCCCAATAAAATGTTTAAAAAAAAAGTAAGAGCTTTATGCACAAAAGCAATTGAATGTTGAGAACATCCCCCAACCCAGTCAAGATCAAGTCCATAAGTCCAATACTAGTCCATATGGCCAAGAAAGCAGGGAGGGCACACACGGACAAGAGCCAAATGCCGTCTGCAAATGACGGCGAGCAGGACAAAGAAAAGGAATCCGTTGTTGTCCAAAGTCTTGAAGATTTGGGGGTTGTTTCGTGCCAAAGCTCAGAACAATGAGACTGGGCCCTAACCCAGAAGTCCCTTTAGTTTCTGACCCGGAGCTTGTGGCGCCCGCATTGGGTCAGTGCAGACACAGGGGCGCTCGAGGACAGGCTAGAACTGCCCCTTCACGGGAGTAGAAGGCCCCGTCTTTCTCCCTAGGAGCCGCGGTGGGGCTCAGACTGCTGACCTTGCAGATCGTAGCCCAATGTGAAGCCAATCCGTGCGCCCCTCTCCCCCCAACCCCCACCCCATGTCATGTCTTACAAGAGCAATTGTCCAGTGTTCAGGAAACTTGGAAATAAGTATTCCACAGGCATCACTTCTTAATCATTTCCTGACATGAACCCGCTGGCTGTTCTTTGGCATCTTTTTATGTATTATTTCTGATTTTTTTATTAGTTGGAATGTAATGCATATATCATCCCCCATTTCAATCACATCAAGTGGAACCACATAATTGCCACTGCCTTCCGTTTCCAAACCTTCTGCTACACGAATCCCTTGACATCCACTCCCTCCCCCTCCCCCCCCCACCCCTCTAGGCTCATCAATCTGGGAGGAAAGTATATAACACAGCTTCAAGAGGGTGACCTCCATTGACACAACGCCTCTGAGACACACTCTACCATGAATGAACAGAATAGCGAAGAAAGCAATACAAACCCAAACACAGAGATTTCTTTGTAAACCAGATCTGGTGTAGGCCCGCATCGGAGATCAGCGTTTGGAACCTACCAACCATCATGTGGCACAGAGAGATGAGACTGTCTGCTCCCATAAAAACGTACAGTCTGGCAATGAGGTGATCACGGTTAGCTCAGATCCATCGTGATCAATTCCTGTGAGCACAGACCGTGTTGCCCACACATAATGTCACCAGTATCTGTGTGTTCCTGGGCTCCATTACCAAGCAAGAAGGGGTCAACCACTCCTACTCCCACCAGGGGGCAGTGATGCCCACACAAAAAAAGAAGGGGTCAACCAGAAGCCCACACCGGCTGCTACCAAGTGACCCGACATAGAGTTTCCAAGGCTTACTTCTTTTTACGGTCTTATTGGCATATAATCCACATGTTATACAATTCAATCATTCAATTGTACCAAGAAGAATTATAGTCATTATTCCAACCAATTTTAGAACATTTTGCCCTGAGGAAACATGCCCAGAGAGGGAACGTGACTAGCGTGGGGCTGCACCGCAAATTGCCAGCAATGCTAAGACTCAGACACGGTCTTCTGGGGTGTGCCCTCTGTAGGACACTGAGGAGGGTGGCCTAGTTATTTACAGATGAGATTCGCTGCACAGCCACTGCAGCATGGATGATTGGAAGCAGCATGGACTGACTGCTCGGTCAGTGACACCCTTTATCAAGCCCTCCAGGGAGCCCTGTTGGCAGAGGGGCTGCTCACTGGCCTATGAGCGCAAGGGTCAGTTGTTTGACCACACCCTGCGAGGGAGACAGATGAGGCGGTCTCAGAAACACCCAGAGGTCACTCTACTCTGTCTTGTAGGTCGTGATCAGTCAGGATCAAAGGAAAGAACTGAGTCTGTTTTGGTGGGGCTTAGATGCACTCTGTCCTCACAGCAGCCGAGAGAAGGTGGACAGGCTTGGGGAGCAACACCTTTCATTTCTTCATCCATCGGTCCATTCATTCACTTGTCCATCCACTCCCTGGGTTATTTACTGAGCACCTCATGTGCTGGAGTCCTGCTGGCATAGCGGTAGCACATTTGGCTGCTAACTTCAAGGTCAGCAGTTTGAAAGCGCCAGCCGTACTGCTGAGGAAAAATGAGTATTCCTGCTCTTGGAAGGAGTTTTAGTCTCGGTCACTCACAAGCGTCAGTTCTACCCTGTCCAGCAGGGTCCGTAAGAGTCGGCAGGCATGGAGTCGATGGCAGTGAAGCTTTCTTACAGTGAGTGCGTTTTCTTAGGTCCTCTGAGCACTGCTGGGGACCAGGCTTTATATTACCTGACTTCTCTCCTTAAGCTACGTATTGCTGTTCTTAGGTGCCAGCGAGTCCGTTCCAAACCAGAGTGACCCTGTGCCCAACCGAACGAAACTCCTCCTGGTCCTGCGCCCCCCTCACCACCGCCCCTTGCCCGAGCCCACTGTGACAGCCACAGTGTCCACCCATCTCCTTGAGGGCCTTCTTCCTGGTCACTGTCCCTCTGCTGTACCAAGCACGATGCCCTTCTCTAGAGACTGGTCTCTCCTGACATGTCCAAAGGATATAAGTGAGATGATGGACCAGAAGTTTCCCCACACTGGGCTTCTAAGCCTGGCTGGGCACAGAGCTCAGATGCATGGTCTCAAGCAGCTGCTCTCTGCCCTGGGGGAGCACTTATGAGACCCAGATTCTGCTCCGGCTGAGGGTGGTCTGAGTAGCCAGGGATTGGGGTGGTGGGGGGGGAACAGGACATGGAGCCCAAGGGACCCTCGGAGAGATGCCTCAGGCTAAGGTAGAGACTCAGTCACAGGGAGTTGGTAGATGTCCTGACACGCGGCCTGGGAGGGGGATCTCAGTCTGTTGTGATCAAGCAGATTCGAACTCCTCTTCTCCTTATGTAGGGTTGCCGAGGCTTTGTAAATCTTTACGGGAGCAGGCAGCCTCATCTTTCTCTCCCAGAGTGGCTGTTGTTTGAAACCCCAAACTTGCTGTTAGCTTTTCAGCATTCACCCATCAGCTTCACCCCGGGTTCCAGAAGGATCCTGCAGGAAATCACACTGACGGGAAGGGAGAGCTAAGGAGCCCCGGGGGCTTTGCTAATATTTGTGCCTCAGAGCTCTGATGGCACTGTTGGGTAAGCTTTGGACTGCTAACCGCAAGGTTGGTAAAGAAATATACTATATATATATTTTTTAATTATTTTTTTTGCATCACTGCCCTCTGGTGGGAGTGGGAGGCCCAGCCTTGCTCCTGGAGAGCTGCTGCTGGATTTGAACGGCTAAGCTAGTGGGCAGCAGTCCCTCACTCAACCACTATGCCACCAGGGCTCAGCCCTTATACTATCTGTTTTTACACAGCCCATCTCAAGGAATGAAATCAACAGTATCCTGGTAAGGGCAGCCCAGCCACCTGCATCTTCTGGGGTGACTAGGCACCAGAATCTGTTCCTCCACACCCACCCTGTCCCTGGCAACAAGGAGGGAGTTTGCCACTCTAGCATTAGAAAGGTGTGTGTGTGTGTGTGTGGGTGTGTGTGTGTGTGTGTTTACTGTTTTTCTAGAAGAGAATGAGATAAGGAGCTAAACTAAAAATAAATAGGCGGATGGGGTGGGGACTCAAACTGGGGTCCAAGCAGCCAATTGGGGCTCAACCCTTTTTCTAGAGTCCTGGTGGCAAACTGGTTGCGAATCGGGCTGCTCATTGCAAGGGCAGCAGTTGGAAAGTAGCAGCCGCGCTGAGGAAGAAGGACGAGTCTTGGAGACACACAGGGACAGGTCTACCCTGTCCTGTCGGGCCACTTGAAGTCCGAATTGACTCGATGGAGCGAATATTGAGTTTAAGCACCCTTCAGAGGCCGACCGTCCCTAGAAACAATTCTGATTGCTCTCAAGCCGCCCAGCGCCTGTGGAAAGGAGGCTCGCTGCTGTCGGAGGCTCACGCAGCAGGATCTTGGGCGCTGAAACACACAACCAAACACACCCCCCCAAAGTTGCCGGTGAATCTGTTCAGACTCCTGGTGGTCCCATATGCGCACGCGTGTCAGAGTTGGGCTGTGCCGTGCCCCTCCCCTCTCCCCGTTCGTGTTTGCAGTGGCTGATTTTTTCAGACGATCACCAGGTCTTTCTTCTGAATCACCTCTGGATGAACTTGAACCCCGACTTTTAGGTGAGCAACTGAGTTAACCATTTGCACCACTTACGGTGTCCAGTTGGGAAAAAAAAAAACCCTACAAGTTCAGACACCATTCCCTTTTTTCAAGAATGTGCCCCCCCAATGGAGAATCACTGCTGTGGCGGAGGAGAGGCACCCCCTACCCCTGCCCCCCACAGCACAGGAGATGCAGCAGCAGCCACCGGGCACAATATTTATTGAGCACCCACAAGTTATAGTAAGCTGGGCACGACATCGGAAGGGAGTACAACAAGGGTTCAATCGCAATGGTCACTCCTGAAGGTGATGAGACGAGTGAAGGATACACAAACACGTCTAGACATGCCACAGACACTCAGGGCTGGTAGGAGAGATTACCATGGGAGCTAGGGTACAGATGCTATTGCAGTTAGGTGAATTAAAGGTCAAAGGATACATCCTCCATTCTCAATTTTCCATGCTCCGTCCTAACTCACCTCTCTGGTGATGGCCAGGAGCTACCAGAAGACAATAGAAAACCAAACCAGAATTGGAGAAATTTGCTTTCTATTCTCAACGTTACCAGGCCACTTCATTTCAAATTCAAATTAGTAAATTACTTTAGCTGGAAATAAGGGCAGTTGGCTCAACAGAAAACTTAAACTGGCTTAATGCTATTACTTAAATGTAAAATCAACCTTTTGACAGTCCTATTTCTAGAGGTGGGGCATAGACTATGAATGTTGATAGCTTTCTTTCGTTCTTCTTTAAGACAAAGTTAAAAAGACCAATTTGTGTACATTTTGCTGCCCTGTAGCTGGTAAACTTGTTAATAATTTTACATAGTCAAAGATGATTTTAAAATAGGGTTTCCCTTTCCCTCTCCTCCCCCCACCCCATGTAGGATTGCAAGTTAAATTGGAATTAAAAAACAAAGAAACAGTTTTTCAGATAAGTATGTCCTGGGAACTAATTGAGACATACGAGGGTGTACCTTCCCAAAAATGGAATTGCACTGGGCAGAGTGAAGCTTCCACAGTAAGCATTTTCCCCTATAAGCGAGCATCAAGCAACTTGCTCCGAGTTAGTGCATCTAGTGGCGTTGCCTGGGAAGGTTCTCTCTGGTCACAGTGGATCTTTTCATAAAAGCAGTTTCACTCAAACCTCCTTTTTTTGTGATGGCTGATCTAAGAGAAAAATATGTATCTGTGAAATTTTGTTTCCTGCTTGGAAAAATGCTGCAGAAACTGTTGAGATATTGAACATAGCTCACAATGACAGTGCCATCGGGAAAACACAAGTGTAGGAGTGGTTTTTTCTTTTCAAAAAGATGAAATGTCAATTGATGACAAATTTCATTCTGGATGGTTGTCAACGTCCCACATGGGTGAAGATGTCGACTTGTAGTGTATTTGGAGTTGGTTCCACCAGGTCAGACTGTTAATCAAGCTTTCGATTTAGAGGTTCTGAAAAGATTGTGTAACAGTGTGCAACAAAAGCCTGATGTGTGGCAGATATGGGACTTGTTTTGCCACCATGACAATGCAACTGCTCATGCAGCCATCTTAGTGTGTGAGTTTTCAGCAAAAAACCCACCATGCCTTTCTTGGCTCATGCACCTTACTCACCTGACCTTGATCTATGCAACTTTTTCATTCTGAGAATGAAGAGGGACATGAAAAGACAGAATTTGACAACATGGAAGAGGTGATGAAAAAACAAGGTGGTGCTCTCGCCATCCAAACAGATGAGTTTGAAAAATGTTTCCAAGAATGGAATCACAGAGTTGAAAAATGCATACAGTGTAATGGAGAGTACTTTGAAGGTGATAAGGTTGGTTTGTAAAAAAAAAAAAATTTTTTTTAAATACATGTTTTTTTTTGTTTGTTTGTTTTAAAAAACAAAATCACTAGCTTTCTTTCTTTCTTTCACATCATTGCCCTGGTGGGAGTAGGAAGTCCAGCCTTGCTCCTCGAGAGCTGCTGGATTTGAACTGTTAACCCTGTGGGTTGAAGTCCTGTACACAACCACTGCGCCACCAGGGCTCAAGTAAAATCCCTAGCTTTAAAGGGAAAAAACCATTTTATTGGGGGACCCCTTCATACTTACATACTAGAAAATGTTTATTGTTGATCTGAAATTAAAATCAAAGTGGGAAATCTGTATTATTATTGTTGTTGTTAAATCTGACAGAACCTATTTTAGATCTATTTTAAATAAAACTAAATCTATTTTAAGGTTAATACATCTCTGGTCCTTCTACAGCTTCCCAAATATATGGCGCTTCCTATGTATAGAAAAGTATATGCTTCAGTTGGGAAAATTCTAGGTCCTGTGGGAATGGCTCAAAGACTGGAGACATTTTTTTCCTTTTCTGTTTTTATCTCCTGTACCGTTTGATCAATACTGTTTGGGAGTGTGGGTTTTAGCTCGTTGCATCGTTGCCTTGCAATCATTGAGAAGGCTAACATGAGCATTAGGTTGGGGATGAAGCACAAGGAAATTGACATCTGGCTTGAAAGGTCCTAATGTGAAAGAGTCCCTCCTTCAGATGTTTATTCTCAGTGAGCCCATGGCCATTTCCCCCCTCCCTAAAACACAAAATGGCCACACGCTTCCCCTCTTTAAAGAGCCCTGGTGGCTGAGTGGGTCACATGGTGCGCTGCTAACCACAGATCAGCAGTTTGAAACCACTCCTCAGGGGAAAGATTAGACTGTACTTCAGTGAAAAGTTCCTGTCTCGGACACCCAAAGGGGCAGTTCTATCCTGCTCTGTTGGCTCGACGGCAGTGAGCTTGACTTTCCCTATTTACAACTATTTCTTGCTGCCCCCTGCCCTTTCTCTCATTTCTACATACAATCCTCCCCACCACCCCAATAATTAGAATGACTGACTCGTTTGCCTCAGAATGTCAGCTACTAGTGGATTAGTGGAAGAAAAGAATAAGAAAAGCTCACTTCTCAGACACTGAAAGTTATGATGACATTTTATCCTTCCTTCCTTCCCACTTACCCACTTCCCACTTCCTTCCCACTTGCTTCTATTAAAAATGTCTATGTTCATTTATTTCAGCAAATAGGACCCAGAGGACCTCTAGATCAGGATAGAATTGCCCTGTGGGTTTCCAGGACTCTAATTTTTTATCGGAGTAGAAAGTCTCGTCTTTCTCTTTCAAAGCGGTAGGGGATTTTGAACTGCTGACCTTTCTCTTAACAGCCCAACTCAGGAGCCACTATGCCACGAGGGCAAATAGAATAGTGCTGCTCTAAGTGGTGGTTGACCAGATAAATCCACATTCCAGATTTGGAATCCATAGCCCCTCATCACTAGCGATTTAAAAATGGAAATTTGAATTGAGGGAGATGCCAGCAGTAATTTTGCAAACCAAAACTAACTGTTGTGAAGGAGAGAGAAAAAAAAGATTAACCCTGCTGAATTCTCACCATGAATGACTTTTTTGTTAAAAAAAATTGATCAAAGATTATACACAAAGAACATAGCTGTGTTCTTGGTTTACACACGTATCGTTAGTAGCGAACGCATGGAGCCTATGCAAAGTTATGTCTGCTTGGACATCCACATACCCTGTCTGACTGAGTCCGGTGTGTCCATCTTTGTTCTGGGCCTGCCTCTACAGGGTCTCAGGTGCCAAGGAAGGGCAAATCCCCTCTGTACCTGTAGGGCTTTCTGGAGCAGGAGGATGTGCTGAACGAGTAGGAGAACCTGGGGCACAGAAGCTTGGGCTTTAACATTGCCCTCTAAAAGAGAGGTTAAGCAAAGTCTATGTAGGTTTAAAGTGGGACAAAGCTTTCTATGCTCCTTGTACGTAACCTCCCCCAGATCAAGATAGTTTCCTCATCCCCCCATTGGTCTGGGATATTATTATTTCCCTTTTCAAGAGATCGGTTCTGATTTCCATCTTTCAGCCATTCTGAGGACGATGTGACCTTGTCACCCTGAATGCCCACGACTGACATCCCGCCATGCCCGCCCCCCAGACCCCCCCCTCCAACAAAGAAAAAGCCGAGAGTTCTTCTGTTCTTGGCCTAGAGATGCTGTCTGCCTGTCCTTCCACAGAGATGACTGGCTACAGCAGGGAAAGAAGGGCCGCCCCAAGGTTCCTTCAGCAGAAGCAATCAAGTCCAGAGCTGCGTTTCCAAGGGGGCCTGCACGGCCTGGGAGCCAAGCTCTGGTTCTGCTCTGGGGGGCTCGCCTTCCAGACAATGCAACCGGCCTCGACCTCCCTGCCGCCCTCCTCCCTGTCACCTGTCTTCCTCTCGTCTCACTCTGGCAGTGGGGGGCACGAGACAGCTCAGGGCGGTGGGGGGGCGGCGGTCATGTGGCTGTAGGAGTACCTGGACAGAGAGGCCCCCGTGGTCCTGCCCTCCTCCTCCTCCGCCCCCTCTCCTCGCCCTCCGGGGGGCCGGGACCGGGGGCAGCAGGAGAAGGTGGCCATGAAGCCCAGGCGGAAGCGCTTGTTCATGAAGCAGTAGATGATGGGGTTGACACAGGAGGACGTGTAGGAGAGCAGGAGGATGAAGGAGATGGGGGCGCCCGAGAGACGGCGCTCGGCTGAAGCTGTGTCGTAGGCCCGCCAGGCGTTGGCGCTGAAGATGGGCATCCAGCACAGGAAGAAGAGGGCCACGATGACCATCAGCATGCGGATCACCCGCTTCTTGGCCATCAGGTTGGCCGCCGAGCTGCTGCTCCGGATGCGGCCGGCCCGGCTGCTGCTGCTGCTTCGGGTGGAGAGCTGCTGCAGCTCCAGTTTCCTGGGGCGCCTGGGCTTCTGCAGGTAACAGCCGTCGCTGTCCTCGTACCGGCCGCTGCTGCCCTCGCCGAGTTTCCTTTCTGGATGGGCAAGGGGCAGCAGCACTTCACTGGGAGGTGTGCAGTGCCCCCCACCCCATCCTGTCCCCTCCGTCCCACCAGGGAACCAGCCCCAACTTGCAATGAGGCTGGGACCTGGGATCGACACCCAGAGGGGCCACTGTGACACTGGGCGAGCCTTTCTCTGGCAAGGGAAGCTGTTCAAGCACGCTGCTCTCTGTGGAGGTGGCCAGGGCCCCGAAAGGGTTAAAGAGGGAGCCCCCCCCCCCTTCTTTGCTTCTCTTGTCAGTCAGACCCTCAGCTGGAAGGTTGGTAATGTCTCTAGCCTCCTTTCAGGAAGGAGGAACTGAGTACCAAACAAAAGCAAATATCGGGAAGATTCTGTTCCTTCCACCGTTCACAAAGGGCTCAAACTCAAGAACCAGGCCCAGGCGGGGATGGAGGCAGGGTGTGTGTGTGTGTGTGTGTGTGTGTGTGTGTGTGTGTGTGTGTGTGTGATCCTCTTGTACACGGGGTCACCATGAATTGGAACCGACTGGATGGCACACAACAGTGACGACGACAACAACAACAACATGGTACGGAGTGGAACTGGAAGGGTTCGTGGAACCGGAAGGGGGGCAGTGATGCTGACGAAGGAGTTGGGCTCCATGCCAGGGATGAGCGCCATCCACAGGCACTCTGGTCACAAGGGGGTACCATTTGGGCCGCTCACCATCAGGGGAACAGTTTGAAACCACCAGCTGCTCGGAGGGAGAACGACAACGCTTTCCAGTCCCGTAAACCGTGGCCGTCTCCGAAACCCACAGGGGCAGGTGGCTCCATAGAGTTCTCTGTGAGTCCGACTGAATTTGATGGCTATGAGGTTTATTATTTTATTTTATTTTATTTGAGTCAATGGGGAAGGCTTTGTGACGATCCCTGCCTGTGAGAGAAGGGAGCCAGGGGTGAGGAAAAGGAGATTGAAATGAAAGCTGGGCTGGGTTCTGTATCAGCTGGGCTAGGAATAGGAGCAGGCTTCAAAAAGTTCACGGGAAGGGCTGAGCCCCTGGTGGTGTAGTGGTTGTGTGTGGGACTGCGGCCCACTGGGTTGGAGGTTCAAATCCAGCAGCAAGGTTGGGCCTCCTACTCCCACCACCAGAGGGCAGTGATGGCCCCAAAGCAAAAACTAAAAAAAAACAAACACAAAAAAAAAAAACCCCAAAAATTCATGGTAAAGCTCCATCATCTTTTCATTAGGTTTTGCCGTGAACTTTCGGAAGGCCTCCTTTGAATGTCTTCAGAAAGGGGCAAGTAAAGGCCAGGAAGACAGGAAGCTTTGGTTGCTGGAGGCACTTGTGGGCCCTCCGTTTATAACTGGGGGATGTTCATGTGCTATTGCTAAGTGCCGTCAGGTTGGGCCCAACCCTAGCGACCCCGAGCACAACAGAAGGAAACCCTGCCTGCCCCTGGGCCATCCTCACAAGGGTTCTCATGCCTGCGCCCAAGATGTTTGTCTTATATCATCGTTCCCCCCTCAGCACCCTCAGGAAAGGAGCTGTTTCCCTGCTTTGCAGATGAGGAAATAGAGACACTGGGACCCATGGCTATCCTTTACACAACAGAGTCACGTGGGAAGAGTTTTGCAACCTCCGGCATCCCCTCTCTCTTGTCTGGGGGCACATCTCTTTAAGGTCGAGAAAAATGACTTTCTGCTCTCTCGGTCTAAGCATACAGCTGAAAGCTACTTACCTCGAGCAGATTTCTTCTGGCTAGTGTCAAATTTGATGCCTTGGTAGAGTTCCAAAGAGATGAGTCCATACGCCACTGCCATCACAGTTCCAGGAATAAGAAAGAGGATGAGTAGCAGGAACGTGTGCCTGATAAAACACAAGATAATTCCAGCAACTTCAGTCTTTTGAGTTCCACTGGGAAGGCATGAGGAGGGCTCATCTTTCACTGCTCTGTGTGAACACACTGTTTCCTAGTCCTTAATTTCTTTTGTTGGTGGGGAGAGGGGGGAGGTTGGTGTTTCCATGTCTGGAGGTTCAGCCACTGGACGTGGCTCCCTGCTTTTCTTCTCACATAAACTCCCCTAGGGTTGCTCTCTATTGGAACCGGATTGGCGGCACCTGCCACACAACTGCTGAGATTGGAAACAGCCGGTTGTTGTTGTGCTGTGCTGGAACCCAGATTCAAAATAACTGGAGCGTGCATTCATGGAAGGAGCCCTGGTGGCCTACTGGTTAGGCTTTGGCCTGTGATCCGCAAAGTCAGCAGTTCAAAAGGACCAGCTGCTCCTCAGGAGAAAGACGGGCTTTCTACTCCCATAGAGAGTTAGAGTCTCCCGAACTCAGGGGAAGAGGAAGTTCTACCCTGTTTTATAGGATGGTGATGGAAGATTTATTATATGACATTATATATTGAGAGAGACCGACACTGAGGGAAATAAGAGTGGGGTTTATTCCCTAACAGGTACGGAAGGAATCTGGAAGACCAGTATTCCATGGCGGGAAGATTACCACTCTGGGAGTTGGAGTTAATGTCCAAGTACATGTTCCTATGGTGATCTATCAAACCATGCTGCCTTCAGGTAAGCAAATGATTGCCTTTATTTCCCTGTAGCTGTAGACTTTCTGATTGGCTCTATTTTTCTTCCCATCGAAGAATCCAACTCCTCTCATACCTTCCCCCAATAGCAGTTGGGCATGGGAGGATTTTATCCCCCAGGCTTGGATTAAAATGTTCACCACAAGCTTGAATCGTTGGCAATCTTAGTTCAGCTATTAAATTTGCCTTGACAGCTTTCAGTGTGTAGAAATAACCACTCCATCCTGATGGCTCCTTTTAATTTTTATTTATAAAATTAAAGCGGGGAGGGCTGAGCCCCGGTGGCGTAGTGGTTGTGCGTGGGACTGCGGCCCACTAGGATGGAGTTTCAATTCCAGCTCCACAGGGGCAAAGGATGGGCCTCTTACTCCCACCACCAGGGCAGTGATGCCCTAAAAAAAAAAAATTAAAGGGGGTGATTGTGGGATCAATATAAGACTTTTCCACAACTCTGTCCCCTCCAAAGTTCTATCCAAATATTAGAAGCTGTTTGCCAGCACTTGGTGGGAGGTCAGATGCTTAGAGATATTCTCCCTGAAGGCCCCCGCCAGCCAGACGCCATCATCTCTCCCACTAAAAGAAGGGCTCACTCCCTGCTGTTAGGACAGTGGTCACTTCTGAAAGTTTTGGCTAAATCAAGTCTCCAGCCCAACGGCAATCAAGTTTCGTCCACCATCATAAGTGTGGGGTCCGCCCATCTTGCCCCATGTGGGACCCCAATACTGCGCCTTCCTACTGTAGGTATGTCTCTAGTTCATCCCCCTCGTTGATGTATTACTTATAGCACAACCCTTATCCGTGACATATGTCCTTACCTCTTATTAGGGGGCTTTCGCATTCGCAAAAGATTTATAAGCCTTGGTCATCAATAAAGAGGCTCCCTCCCCACCCCACCCCCCGCCTGGCTTCCTGCTCATGATGTGCGTGGACCTGGCGGTTGTGATCATGGCCATCCAGGAGGTGAGCATTTTCTGTAACTTTAATCTTTACTTATTATCACTGTACAATTGTGCCTACCAGACCCGTGATGATGTGTTAGGGGCTGGCTTCCCTGACAATACATTGTATATCATACACACACACACACACACACACAGAGTAGGTTAGGCATGTTCTCACATGCTTCACTTCATTCCCATAGTCACTTTTAGCTAGGCACCGTTTCCATATGTCAAGACTGGTGGTTCAAGCCCTGCTGTTGCTCTCAGGGAGAAAGCTGAGACTCTGCCCCTGCGAGTCAACATTGCCTCGATGTAGTGGGTTTTTATCATCATCTCACCTATTGTTCCCAGGAAGAAACTAGAGAACCTAAGAGTTTCAGTCACATAGCCCAAAGGCACACCACAAGCAAGTGGCTGAGGTTTGGGTCCCTAAGCCCAGTCGTATGATTTATAGAGTATACCATGTGCCAACTTGGGACTCGCAGAGCCATCAGAAGATAGGGCCAGGGGGGTTTGTAAATCACTGCACTCTTGCTGTGGGGACCCATGGACCATTCAGAAGTCTGCTGGGCTTCCATTCCTTCCTCACAACCCCATCAAGCTGGCCAGGACCTGGGGGGCAGAGCAGTCTTTGAGTCCAGAGGATCGCAGGCTCTCCCTCCCCTACCCTCAAGGCTGGCCCCCAAATCACTTCAGCAGCTTGGCAAGTGCAAGTCCCATAGACCTGTCAGAGCCTCAAGGCAGGACTGGGGGAGGGCTGGACTGCTCGCTCCTTATCTCAACTGGCTATGTGCTGAGAAGATTCCTTTCCAAGTCACAGACATGTCCTTTTCCTGTGCAATAGCATTCTCTGTGTGCATGAGTGTGAAAGTGTGAGTAAGGGTGTGGGTGAGTGTGAGTGTGTGTCCTTGGTGGAAATGAGAGGGGTGATGGGAGCTGGGACGATTGAGTTTGCTGCTGTTTCTGAAGGCCTAGCTCCCTGCCCCGTACACATCTTTGCAATCCAAACTCAAAAGCTCGCTGCGGTCGAGTTGATGCTGACCCCTAGCGACCGTCGGTGGATTACTGAGCCGGTTGCTGTTTCTGGGAATAGAAAGCCCCGTCTTCCTCCCACCGAGCTCCTGGTGGCTTTGAACTGCCGACCCTGCAGATTGCTGCCCAATGTGCAGTGTGACCACGATGCTACCACGGTGCCCCAGCTTTGGAATGAATGAGCATAGGACCCTGGGTTTGTGTGGCCTTTACAGTGTTATTTTTCAGAGATTGACTGGCATTTTCATACAGAGGCTCCCCTATGAGGTGTGTGTGTGTGTGTGTGTGTGTGTACCATCAAGTTGACTCTAACTCATAACTATTCTATGAGGCAGGGTAGAATTGCCCCTGTAGGTTTTCAGGCCGTACATCTTTGTGTGAACAGAAAGCCTCGTCTTTCTTCTTGAGGGTACATCTGGGTTTGAACTGCTAATCTTGTGAACAGCCACTCACAGCACAGCCCAAAATACCACCATGGTCCATGGTTTGATTTGTGTTTGATTGATGATAGATCTATATATCTGTATATACTGTATATACATAGTATAGTTAAAGAACCCATGACTCCCAGAGAGTTTATGTGGACTTGATCAAGGCCAGCCAGCTTGTCAGCTAAGGAATGGGTGTCAGACTGTCACTGCATCCGATTCAAGTACCGGAATACCCCAGAGAGTTTGGGCGCTTCTCTGCTCCATTGTCAGTTCTACCGAAAATGATGGCTTTCCGAAACATCCAGCCCTCAACCTCCTGCAGCGCCCGAGAAGCAGATGTCCTGTGGTTATGCACACAGCTCTGCTGCTTAGGAGGTACACAAGCCCGGGCAAGGAATCACACCTCTCTGCACCACAGCCTCCTCACAGCGGACAGGGCTGAGAATAGCAACATGGGGGGTGGGTTGCACACCAAAAGGTCGAGCCTACCCAGAGTTTCTTTGGAAGAAAGGTCTGGCACTCGGCTTCTGAGAAATGAGCCACAGAGAGCTCTCTGGATCACTGTTTTGTTCTGACACCCCAGACTTACCATAGGCCTCAGCCAGCCAAGGGCAACCGGCTCTTGTTCTAGACGAAGCTGAGAGCCCTGAATGGGGCACTGTTGCCAGTACAGCAGTTAGAGTCCAGCTCTCTTAGGGGTGGCTCTGTAGGCACACATTGGGCTGCGATGGCAAAGTCTGTGGTTCTACCCCACCTTATAGGGTGGCTGTGAGTTAGCACTGCCTGGATGGTGGTGAGTTTTGTTTTGTTTGCTCTAGTGGTGGCTGTCACTGTGGACTGTGGACTCTTCTTCCAAACGTCTCCAAGAAGCTGGCCCCAAAGGCACCCTGAGCAATCAGGCCCAGCCTGTCATAGTCATGCAAAATGATATAGAACTATCTGTTA
This sequence comes from Nesogale talazaci, assembly GCA_004026705.1. Lineage (NCBI taxonomy): Eukaryota > Metazoa > Chordata > Mammalia > Afrosoricida > Tenrecidae > Nesogale > Nesogale talazaci. The sequence goes on along the minus strand of PVJH01036481.1, from coordinate 1,115 downwards.
TCTTTATTCACAGATATGAATTCATATATACATGCATTGAGGTACACACACACACACACACACATGCCACCTTACCAGGCCTGCTGCATGACATCATTCGGCAGCAGGAAGCGGCACATGTTCGCCGTCTGGTTGTTATGCTTGGTGAAAGGCACCAGGTGGCTGTAAATGGGGTACGGCGTCATGATGGTGAAGGAGAAGCACCAGGTAGCTGCGATCACCTTCAGCGCGTGGGACTTGGTCTGCCAGACCCGGGACTGTAGGGGTTTGCAAATGGCGCCGTATCTCTCCAGAGATATGGCCACGAGATTAAAGGTGGAGACGCTCACAGAAGTGCCTGCAAAGGGAACAAAGAGGTCGGTGCTGTTGACTTTTGCAATCCTGCCTTTTATTTGCACACCAGCTTAAGCATAGGTGCAGGTGTGACATCAAAGGGAGGCACACAGGGTAATGAAATCTGATGGCTATTATTATTATTATTATTATTATTATTATTATTTTAAGGCTTTATTCCCAGTTGTGTTCCAAACTAGACTCCCATCAGCTCAAGCAAATCCACGGGCAAACAGACCTTCCTGCCCATTGTCAGCAACATGGCTTGAGCTTAGATTACAAACTGACTTCCATGTAGACAGGAGGTACACTTTACTTCGCTGATTACTAAGGAGAGCAGAGAAGTTTCCTTCCCACAGAGGAGGTTTGGGGGAGAAACCCTTCCTTGGAAGAGGGTCTGCCGCATGGAGCTGGCCTGATAAACCCACGATTCTAAGGATTGTGTGATCTGGAAAGGTCACCAGCCGCGGAGCCCGAGTCTTTCTGACAATTTCCAGTCCAGATGATTGTTCAATGGGACTGATTCCCCACGCCCAAATGTCATTTGGTAGTGCATTTGAAATACACACAGTAGGAAAAGATGCAAGAGGATCACTTGTATCTCTCCTAAAGGTTTCTCTCCGTGGGCTGGGACATGCGGGAGGTCTTCCTTCTTATTCTGTCTGCTGGCTGATAGCTCTGTTTTGCAGAGTGAGCAAGGACTGTGGTGTGTGGGAAAGACAATGAATGAAAGAAAGGCACTGGATGCAGTTTGAAACCACCAGTCATACAGTGTGTGTGTG
>PVJH01036480.1:0-18756 GCA_004026705.1 Nesogale talazaci | reverse complement strand
TAACATCACACTTTATTTTCTGTTTCCTATATTTTATTGTATGTGTACACAATTCTTTTGGCTTTAGGTAATAGGTTATCTGCCGTTTCAGATATGTAAAGAAAAAAGTCTATATACATTTTCATTTAAGTTGAAAGATTCTTGAGAAATTTGTAAAGAGGAGAGAAAAACCATTTCTGCATAAGTTTTTTTAATTATATATTGTATTTGTAGTAGTACTCTGGGTGAATTGTAAATAGATGTAGTTGAGTGATACTATGATACTATGTTAAGTCCTAACACTACAGTAGAGAAATGGAAGCAATGCAAATAAATTACTTTTTTCCCAGCGTGCTAGTAGCATAATTTAGAACACAGTGTGGGTATCTACCCTTCTCCCCCGCCACCTCATCCACCACCCACCCTCACCCCCACCTCAAACCACCACCCCCTCAGAAAAAAAGAAAGAAGCCTAGGTTGGTGTATGTAATGAACCGTGGGTGCTATCATGTGGTGTAAAAGTGTCTTTGGGTTGGGAGAGAGCAGGCAGCCCTGGCTGAAGGGTCCACCTGCCAGAGGTGCCCCTGCCATGGTGGTGTCCCCTCCCCACATCCCCGGGGCTGCCCCTGCAGAAGGCTCAGCCCTGAAACTGCATTTATATTCAAGTGGTGGTCTTCGTTGGGGTCTTTGATTCTTAGAGCTTTTCAATAATTTTCAAAGAAGAAAATTTCATATTCATTCCTAATTTTAAGATAAGTTTAAAAAAAAAAAAGAAGAAGCTCAATTTGAACTGTTAGTCTGCTGGCCATGAAAACTAGGGAAGCGGTGGTAAAATCGGGAAGGTGTGTCCCTCACTCACTCACTGGCCTGGGGCTTACCTTCACGATGAGATGAAGCTTCACAAGCCATCGCTTCCTTCTGAAGACCGGACAGGACTTCTGTTTCTTCTTCTTGTGGTAAAGAATGGGGAGCTTCTGTTGGCAGGTAAGAGAAAGTCAGGTTGCTTTGAAATGACCGTTTCAGAGAAGTAGCAGAATTAGATTTTAATAGGGGTCTCTTCTGCTGTTGATGTCTCCTGAGTCAGAGAGAAGCTTGTTTAACATCTCTGTCCTGGAACTGTCCACTGTCTGATTTCTGGGCACTTAACAAAAGTGGGTCTGTTCTGGAAATTGAATAGGAACGCATGAGGGTGCAAAAGCTAGCCCAAACCAAACTGAACTCCCTGCCATAAAGCTGATAGCGACTCATATGTAGCTTTGCAGTTAGCACCCCTCTGTCATCGGGCTAGAGTGGCCGTTCTCAACCTGTGGGTTGAGAGTCCCTTGGAGTGTGTCACACGAACCTTTCACAAGGGTCGTCTGATTCATAACAGTAGTCAAGTTACACTGATGAAGTGGCAACGAATGTAATTTTATGGTTGGGGGGTGTTAGTCTGGGTAGACTAGAGAAATTCATAAACATGTATATGTGTATAAGAAAGAAGTTTATATAGAAGAGCAACTGTACATTTTAAAACATTCCAACCCAGTTCAGTCCAAGGTCATAAGTCCAATATTAGCCCCTGTCTGACAGCAATCTGTAAAGTCCTCTCCAGACCCATGAAACCCATGCAATGATGCTGAATTCAGGAAGATCACAGGCCAGTGGATGCAAAGTCGGTGGTGGTAGAAGTATCTCAGCGCTGGCAGGAGTATCCATGTGGCTTCTCTGTCCAGGTTTCTGGCCACATCAGGGTAGGTCCATGTGGCTTCTCAGGGTTGTCTCACAGGGAGCCAGCCGTGTCAGGAAAGTGTCTCAGGCAGCGAGTCTTGTCAGTAAAAAGGCTCCGAGGAAGTGAACAGAGAGTGTCTCCACCTCCAAGATGGAATTACCACATTTCCCAGACTCCTCAGGAGGCCACACCCACACAGAGGTCTCATTGGCTGTCTCCAGATTGACAGACTAGACTCCACCCCTGCACGCTTCATCCTCAAACTCACACCAGATGAGGTGACTGCCGCAGGGGGTGACCATAGCATGAGGAACTGTATTAATGCGTCGAGGGGAGGTATTGAGAAGGTTGCAAACCACTGGGCTAGAGGCGCTCAAATGATTTTTTTCGGGTGTGTGTGTGTGTGTGTGTGTGTGTGGTGGTTGTGAGGATGAATGGCTTAGGACTGGAGAGGGTTTTGTTCTGCTGTGCATAGGATTGCTCTGAGTTGAGGTTGACGCAGGAGGGTCCCTGGTAAGGTGGTTCATTAGACAGTGGGCTGCCAACCTCTCTGCCGGGGAAAGATGGCGTGGTTTGCGCTCAGAAGGAAATTCAACCTAAGATCAACAACAACAACAAAATAGATCCAGGAAGGGGTTTGGGGTTCACACTAAATCCTAGCTCCCATTTAAGAACAATTCTTACATGAGGTCCTGTGCAATACTTGCCCTTAGGAAAGGAACACAGAAGATCTGGGTGCTGTAGCAAAATGCGGTGAAGAAATTAGATGGTGCTTCGTTATAGATAAAATAGCATCTGAGGTCTTAAAGGCGTGTCTCCAAACAAGCAGCCATGCAAGTGTCGGCTTAATGCACATGGAAGAAGCACACCCTCAGTCGTCACCGAAGGGTTGTAGATCATAGCATCCAAAGGTGAAGGAAGGATTCCTATCAGAGCCTGCATTGTGAGAATCTGGTTTACAGAAAGGTTGTATATGGAGTGGGGGGCCATGAACACTTGTGGGAACTACATAGGAAATAAGCCACCATTGATCTCCCTCAGTCCACAATCGAGGGGTGGGAGGAAAGTGGTTCTAAACCGGGCATTGGGGAGATGAGTATAGACGACCAAAGGATAAACCTGACTCCAGCAGTTGATTCCTACTCTGATGCATGCCGGACCTGATCTGGTTTTCAGCATCTTCTCCATTTTTATTTTGCTTCTTGGCTTGTGCTTGGTAGGGTTTATTTCAGAGGTGTTATGTCATTGGGGATCACCCTCATGAAGTTGTGTTCTATGTTTTTCTGTTTTTCAGCGCATGAAACCCAAGGTCGATGAGCCTATAGGGATGGCAAGTATGATAAGGGATTGGGGGGCAACGATGCTGCTGACTGGTTGGGGTGGGGCTGGCGCGGGGGAGGAAGTCAATGTCAAGGGTCCAGGAAGCAAAAGAATGTCTAGAAACTGTGGTAACAACTGCCCCATTCTGCTCACCATGATTGAACTGTGGAATGATGGTTCATATTACCTCCCAGTTACTAGCATGAGAACGTCAGGCTAGACCTCTGAGGAGCTGTTCTCTTCCTGAGAGGGTCACAACCCAAACCTGACCTGGTGCCGTAGAGTTTGGGTTTGCATACATGAGAGGGTTGCCATAGAACGCACAGCACACCTTGTTAAACTTTAATAGCCTTATACCCCCCAAAGTCTGCATGGCAGAAACTCAAATGAGCAGGACAGCTTATATTTTTGACTTGCTAAATTTGACAGTCTTAACCTAATTCAAAGGAGGACAGATCCATATAAAGTCATCAAAGTTCAGAGCCTCGTGACTCATGATAGTCAACCTCTGAGACAGTGGATATGCCCATCAAGTGGTGCCTTGGATTTTGGAAGGCTCTGTAAGTGTTATGAGGCTGGCCCTGGGGCAGCAGTGTTTCATCCTGGTGTTCAGAAGGGTGCCGTGGACAGCAGCACCTACAACACTATAACCGGGCCCTGAACAGTGACTGCTACTCAGCACGAATGGCTGCTGGCACCTGCTGTAGTGGGGCTGAACCTCAGAACCACCGTGGTGCAAGAAGCCACGTGAAAATGTCTGCAAACAGACCGATTTTTTTTTTTAATTTTATCCGGCTTATACAGGTCTTATCACCATCCATCCATCCATCCATCCATCCATCCATCCATCCATCATGTCAAGCACATTTGTGCATTTCTTGCCATCATCATTTTCAAAACAGTTTCTACGTGAGCCCTTGATATCAGCTCCTCATTTTCCTCCCTTTCTCCCCACCCCTCTCCCTAATGAACCCTTGATAATTTATGTTATTATTACTTTGTCATGTTTTACACTGTCCAATGTCTCCCTTCACCCACTTTTCTGTTGTCTGCCCCCCAGGGAGGGGGTTATATGTAGATCCTTGTAATCAATTCCCCCTTTTGACTCCACCTTCCCTCCACCCTCCAGGTATCACCACTCTCACTACTGGTCCTGAAGAGCTCATGTGTCCTGGATGTCCTGTGTTTCCAGTTCCTATCTGTACCAGCGTACATCCTCTGGTCTAGCCGAACTTGTAAGGTAGAATTGGGACCATGGCAGTGGGGGGAAGAGGGAGGAAACTTTAAAGAACTAGAGCAGTGGTTCTCAACCTTCCTAATGCTGCAACCCTTGAGTGTAGTTCCTCATGTTGTGACCCCCAAACCATAAAATTACTTATGTTGCGACTTCATAACTGTAATTTTGCACCTGTTATGAATCTGGTAACCCTGTGAAAGGATCATTCGACCCCCCAAAGGGGTCACAACCCACAGGTTGAAAACTGCTGAACTATAGGAAAGGTGTATGTTTCATCGGTGCTATACTGCATTCTGACTGGCTAAGGGGATGTCTAGTTGCCTATAGATGGGCTTTGGGCCTCCCCTCCACTCTCCCCCTCATTCACAGTGATAGGATTTTTTTTGTTCTTTAATTCGTGATACCTGATCCTACAGGCAGGAGATTTTAAGAGGATGGAAAATGTACTAAAACTAGACTTGGGAGCTGAAGGCACAACTATAAATTTACCAGGAATCGTTCACTGTGTATAAGCCAAGGGTGAATTTTAGGGTACATGAATTATACCTTCATAAAACTGGGATGGAGCGGGGTCTCACTCTGCTATTCTGCCGCCTGGTCTGCTTGTCAGTCATGCTACGTAACCTCATGGCCCCACTCTCCTATCCCCACCCCCACCCTCAGCCTGCTGCTGCTGTGTGCAGACCCCTCTCACTGCTGACACCACACTCTTTCCTGCCATGCTGATGAATCATGTCACAGCTTCCGCTCCAATCTCACTGCCTACACCGCCTGTCGGGCGATCCACCTGTTGATCTCCTCGCACACTTTCCAATCACTTTGGCCTAACTTCAAATTGAACTCATTCCTGTGTCCACCCCCTCCTCTACTCATCTGGCATCTTCCGTGTGGGAGATTGGTTCCCTCCCCAGCCACAACCACCCGCTCACCCTAGTGCAGGTGAGCCTGTGGCCTTGGTGGTGGACAGGTTTCAGCAGAGCTTTCAGACAAAAGCCCAGAGCAAAGGCGTAGAGATCTACTTCCAGAGATTAGCCCTTGAAAACCCCCTGATCCTCACCACCCTGTCCCCCCTGGCACGGGGCAGGCAGGGTTCTGTTCTTGGGCGTGAAGTCACCAGGATCAGCAGCTCACATGGAGCTAACAACGCCCCAACAGGGAACCTTAGGACTCTGGTTCTACTTTCCAGGAGCAGGTGGCTTTTCTGCTTCTCCCAAGCACTTCAGTTACCAGTAGAATAGAGGGAGTCTTCGGGTGCTTCCTCTGATGAGGGCGGCATCAGGACTGGAGGAGGGCACTATGAAGAGGACATAACAAGGCTTACTGAAAGGGGGCCCTGAGGCACTTACTGATGATGTATGGATGGGAACATGATGTAAAGAAAGCCCAAATCCTCAACCGTACGGAAAGGTCGCACCAAGATAGACAAAGAAGATTGAAGTTGTCGAGGTTTTCATCTTGCTTGGAGTCAAAATTGATGCTCATGGAAGCAGCAGTCAAGGTCTTAAGGATGCATCGCCTGGGGTAGGTTTGCTGCCAAGACCTCTACAGAGTTGCAAAGCAAGGATCTTCCTTTGAGGACTCCGGTGCTCCTGACCCAAGCCATTTTCAGTTGCTTCGTGTGCATGTGAAAGTGGGACATTGAATTAAGAAGACAGAAGAATTGATGACTTTGAATTCTAGTGCTGGTGAGGAGTACTGAAAGTATGTGGACTGCCAAAAGAACAGACAAATCAGACTTGGAAGAAGTACCGGCCGCCAGCATGCACCTTAGAGGACCACACTCGTGGTGACTTGTGTGTTTCTGGATGCTTAGTCACCGGTATTTCAAACGCCAGTGAGATCATTGGATGTGAGCAGGTTTTGTAGAGCTTCTAGAATGAGACTCCGAAAAGGGAATCGGCAGCCTGCTTCGTAATGCCACTGAAAACCTTATGGACCAAGTGGAAACGTTAGGACTGTAGTCTTAAGGAATAGAACGCCAGGAAGCTCCTTCTCCCATACTGCTGCTGGGTGGATTCAAACCGTTAACCTTCTGACTAGTCACTGAGTGCAAACCATTTTTACCACCCCAGTGGGTGGACCTTGACCTTCATTCTGAAAGCCTGCCCCACCCCACCCCACCCGGAGCTGTGGTTCTGGGCTGCATGAAGACTTCCATAGTCCGTGGCATAGCGTGGCACTCAGTAAGCATTGATTGAGCGCACGGATGCCTGTAGGGGGCATCTCATGTAACTTCCCGCTCACGCCAAACTCACTGAGTCAGTCCGGCACATGGCGGCCACCCCTGCAGGGTTTCTAAGGCAGCATGTTTTTGTTAGAGCCTCATTGGTCTACAGGCTTTGTAATTAGAGCCCAACGTACCTACCTTCCGGGCCACCTTCAGAATTCCACAGATTCTTCCCAAAGGAGCCTTCGGGTGCATAGTGGTGGTAACAGGCTAAGCAGTCCAAAGCCACCATTGGCTCAAGGGTGGGGGGGACACAGGCAGACGGGCTTTCTACTCAGAAACTCGGACACTTCCACCCTGTCCTCTAGGGGCGCTGTGAGCCAGCGTCAACGGTAATGAGTGAGTGGTTTTCCATAATTTCCAGGAGGAGATGACACTCCCTTTGTGTACAGATTTTCTGTGACCACTCACTAGTCAGGGAACAACATCCGCTAAAAAGTCACATCCGGAAAAAGTAACATTTAAGGGGAAATTTTTTTTGTTTTTAACTTACTAGAGCAAAATGTTTCAATGTCATATCTCCCATATGTCCCCTGGGCCCCCAGGCACCATGCCTTTGCCTAGCTCAGTTGCTGCAGGATTGGAAACCATGTGTCTGTGTGTCTGCTCTCTGCCCCAGCGAGCACGCTGTTGACCTGCTTCCCACCCCTCCCAGTGCACTGTTCGGACCCTCCTTGCTTACTCAACCACCTGAATTGCTAGTAATTCATGGGCCTGGTGGAAAGCAGAGAAAGCAGACTTCCCGTCTGTGTTGATCTGAAAAGGCATTGTGAACTTTAAAAGCAGAACCTGAGAGCCCCACAGTCATCACGTAGCTAAATAAAAACTTGGATCACAAGATAATATCACCTCTAAGTAAGGTGCCCCATTTTTTAATTTACAAAACAAAGCATGACCTGGATGAGGCCAGTCCGCACTTACTTTAAAACAAAGGTGAGTCAGTAAGAGGGCGGGGAAGCTAGATTCCCGGGAATGGAGCAACCAGAACAAAACTTGGAGACTGTTTGCCCAGGGGGGACGCATGCCACTGCAGGGCATGGGCAGGAACTGTTGAAGGAAACCTGACGGCAGTGTAACACTTTACAGTAAAAAATCATTCAGAACAAGCAGCTTTCCCAACTCACCGAAGAACTCAGCAGCTCAGTAGATGGCAGTGTTGTCCCTTCCCTGGCATGTGTGCATGTGCAGTTTAGAACAGCAAGATTTAGACCATCTGCAGTTTCCACTGAGCTGTAGATGTACAGGTTTCACAGAAGCACGGAGTCTGAGACGGCTTCTTGCTTGAACTTTTCCAAGAGAGAAGACAACCCATTTTAGATGGGAAAAGGAGTGGGGTTGGTGGGGGATGGCTTCAGTCCCATAACAGACCATCTGTAGAGGGCCCCTCTGTCTCCCAGGTGACCCTGGCCATCTTGATATATTATTGTCAACTTTGTCTTCCCAACATACTTCCATCCTTATGTCTGAATACTGCCGTGCACGCATTCTACAGTTTCCAGGAAAGCTTCCTTCTCCCTCCATCACAATGTCTCCTGTCCTTGTCTGTCTTCTCTCTCTCTCTCTCTCTCTCTCTCTCTCTCTCAAACACACACACACACACACACTCTCTCTCTCTCTCTCTCTCTCTCTCTCTCTCTCTCTCTCTCTCTCTCTCTCTGCAACTGAGTGGATTTTGAGTCACAGTGACCCTGGAGGGGCTGAGTAGAAGGACCTCCAGGTTGCTGAGGCTGTAAAATGACCAGAAAGCCACGTTTCTCCTGTGAAGTGTCTTGGTGGGTTTGAACTGTTGATCCCGGGGTTAGCAGTCGACCAAGCTGTGACACCAGGGGCTCCTTTTTAAATATGCCCCAAGTCAATGCTGACTCAACCCCCTGTGAGTTTCTGAGGCTGTTTACGGGAGCAGAAAGTCCAGTCTTTGACCCTTGGGATGCTAATGGTTTGAACTGCTGACTGTGCAGATCAAAGACCAACACATCACACTACACCACTAGGGTGCCTTTTTGAATAACTGATGGCATTTCTAAAATGTAGAACTTCTGTCACTGAGAAGCCTCCCACTCTTCCTCGTCCAGTTCACTGGATGCCACCAGTACCAATGATAACCTAGCTTGTTCATTTCTGACCCTTCCAGTGTTTCTTTTTTGTAAATATGAATGTATTTCATAAGCCTCCTGTCTACCCAAATAAAGAAAAATAAATAAAGGTTTATAATGGTATCTACTTTTTTCTTATATCCTGGAGATTTTAAAATCAGTGCATTTAAAATAGTTGGTACATTTCCATGACTAAGCATGGATAGCTAGCACCCCATGCAGGTTACAGTCCTTTTCCCCCCTTCCCTTTCTTTCTATAACTACTACCTTTGCTGAAAGAAGGGCTTCAGGGAGATGTGCTGGGACGGCTGAGCTTGGGGGGTGCTGGGAGCCCACCCTGCTCTGCATTTCTAGGACTTGCAGTTGGAGGAGCTCGGTATGGCCCAAATGGCCCAGTCTGGAGGCCCTGTGGACTGTGGCTCAGTCAGGTTCAACAGAGAGACCGGTATACATTCTAAGCAAAGAACCAAAACACCAAGCCCAAACCCATGACTTCCAGTCAATTCTGACATTGGACCTCTGAGTCTTTATGGGAACAGACAGTCTCATCTTTCTCTCATGGACCCCCCCAGTGGGTTTGATCCTCTGACCTTGGAGTGAGCAGCCTAACTCACAATACACAAGGGCTCTGATGGCAAAGGATAATAACTCTCACTGCGCCGAGCTGATTCCCACTTAACAGGGACCGTGTAGCATAAGGTAGGACTGCCCCTATCGGTTTCCAAAACTGTAACTATGGAAAGACAAAGCCTCATCTTTTCCCAGTGGAGCAGCTGGTGGTTTTGAACTGCCAACCTTGTGGTGAGTAGCCCAAAGCATAATCACTATGCTACCAGAGCTCCTATAGAAGGGAATGAGTTCAGGTAATTGGGGGGACTGGTTAGGTGAGTCCAAAAGCCACAGGGCAGGCAAATTTGTGGGCATGAGATGATAGTGCCCCTCACAGGGTTACGAATGGTAGTTTAACCAATCAGACACATCAAACTGACCACCACAGGTTGACCTAGCTGAACATGCTTGCCCACAGGAACGAAGGGTGTCAGACTACTGTTGAAAATCCACTCGGTTCTTCTAGATGTAAAAGGGAGAAGAGCCACCAGCTCAGCTTGTTATTCCTTCCATCAGTAGACGCTGGCATTTTTGCAATGGTTAGCCTCATGGATACTTGATTTTGCAGCGCGACAGAGGACAGGTGGTCTGATGAGCCTACTTCACAGGTGAGCACCCAAGAAAGCCGGAGAGGATACGGGCCACCGACTTCCCAGTCACCACAAGGTCTGCTCCTCAGTCTAGACCCATGAGGATTTTTTTCTGCCCTTGTCCTGGTCACTGAGGGGTTAAACCTGCCGGCTGTGCCTCTCCAGACCCTCCTGGGTTCCAGTAGCAGGCACTTGGAGGCCATTAATCATTCAGGACCTGGGCTTGGGGACCAGCACTTACTGGCAATTAACCTACAGTAGAGGGAGCTTTGTTTTCCCTGCCTGCCTGCTGCCCTCCTCTGCACGCCCAATTACTCTAAATTAACATTTACCAAGCAAGCTCCCCATAATTGAGAGGGCAGTCGAAAGAAAGGCCACACACCTACCCAATCTAACTTAATAACCTCAAAGGAAGCCATTCATTAACAGAACCCCCTTCACGTCCACATCTTGTTTAGACTGTTCACCGCTAGCTCTGCGTTTTGTATTTCTGAGATCGGCTCTGCAAGTCTCTGGCCAGCGTCTCACGTTACAGAAAACACTCAAAAGTAAAGTCCCGCTTTGACCAGAGTCCCTTAGAAATTCCTGCATCCGTCCTGGGTATCTCGATGGGGAAATGGACACCAGGAAAAAGGAAGAGAATGGCTGAGGTGTCGTGGCTGCAGCTTGTCTGGTTGGGGTTTTTCAATTTCACGAAGTCCAGCGCTGAAGAACAATGGAGAAGTGCAAGCCCAGTGGGTTTAGGAGAAAGGAAGAGGTGGAATGTCTACTCACAAATAGAGGGCAAGGCAGGCTTTCCAAAAGGCAGCCTGTTCTAAAATGCCCTTCCCAGAAGCCCTGAGAGTGTAATGGGTTACACCACGTGGCTGCTAACTGCAAGTTCAGTAGTTCAAACCCACCAGGTGCTCCAAGGAGACGGGTGAGGCGTTCTCCTCCCATGAAGATTCACCGCCTTGCCTGTTCGGGACGCACCGTCCTGAGATCACTGAGGATAGGGGTGTCACAGCAAAATGTAGTGACGAAATCAGAAGGTGCCCGGCTACCAGACAGAATAAGGTCTGGAGTCTTAAAGACTTGCCTCAAAACAGGCCGCCATCTAAATGAGAGGTCAGCTAAGTCCACATGGAAGAAGCACACTAGCCTGTGTGATCCAGGGAGTTTAAATAGTAAAACAAATTCAGGGAAGGGAATGGTATCAGAGCTTAAATTCGACACACCCAGTTTGCAGGACACTGAATGTTAGTGTGAGCCCCAAATCCATTTGCAAGGCCCCTACATGGATGAAGTCTGGTGAGTCCCCGTTGACCACCGTCTAGGGATATAAGCCGCCTTCATGCCAGACAGCATTGTTAAGTTCTGTCAGCAGCTGTAGGTAGGTTGAAATGCAACACCTTGTCATTTGAGCTCCCCTTTGACCAGTTTTTTTTAATATGTTTTGCTTTTCAATTGAGTTTTTTTCTGTTTCCATCATTTCTCTGCCATTGTTGTCATTGTGCTGGGTCCTTTTTTGCTTTGTATATTTTTCTGTATAGGGAATTCGGGATCGGTAGGTCTATGGAGCCATGGAGGAAGTTGGGGGGAATGGGGAGTTGACAACAATGGGTACCAGAAACAAGAAAATGTCCCAAAGCTGATTGTGGCAATACTTGTACAACCAACCCTTCTTAATAGGATTGGACTCTCGAATTGGATGACATGTTAACTATATTTCGATAAAACTGTTTTGTAAAAGATGGACAGTTTTGAAAACCCAAAGGGAGGCTTTCTACAATATCCTCTAGGGTCAAGGTGGGTTGGGGTCAACTCAAGGGCAGTGAATTTGTTGGCTGGTGGTTTTCAGGCTGTCGGGCACACTTAGCTGAATGGTGTCAGATCTGACTCGTGAACATCGAGCTCCTCTGTCATCCAACGGCCTTCAAGATAGCTCACCTGAAAGTGTTGTAGGCATCTCATGTTCGCCGTGTTCAAAACCAGCTAACCGACTTCGCCAGTCTCCCATTTCATTGAAATGGATCCCCATGCTCAGGGGAGTCATGCCGCCTCTCCAACCCTCAGATCTAGTCATTCAGTCAATCATCAAACCCTATATAGTCTATCTTCAAAGAACCTCTAGAATCCATCTTGTCTTCTGCATTCCCTCCGCCATTATGTTAATTGTGTCAAAGCTCATCCTTATTTACCTACAGTCAGAGTGATCTTGCTAAGCCCATGTTTAAGGAGTCCCTTTCCTGTGTGATTTGGCTCTTTAAAGATCAGGCTCTTTGGACGTCCTGTGAGTCCTGCTGGGGACCAGTTGGTGTTGAACATTGGAGTCATTCTGGATGAAAGCAGGCTTTCTAATCGCAGCCTCAGTGTCCTCATTTGTAAAAAGAAAACAAACGTCTCGGCAATGTTGCTTCTGGGGACTTTAATACTCAGCTCATAATTTAAGTCTCTCTCATTTTTTCCTCCCCAACCATTTTATTAGGAGCTAATGCGGATATCATTCCGTAGTTCGGTCGCATCCAGCAGCATTGTGCACTGGCTGCCACAGTCAGTTGGAAAACATTTTCTTCCTTCGTGCATCCCTTGAGATCAGCTCCCGAGGCCCCACCCCTTGCCCTCTGTACCTCCCAGCAGCTCTCATTCTTCTTGTGATCTGTACAGGTTCGTTGATTCTGGGCTGCACTCACTTACTGAAGAACAAAAATGTAGGAAAAAATATTTTAAAAGATACAAAGGGTGGGCTGGGCCCCAGTGGCATAGTGGTTGTGCGCGGGACTGCACCCACTGGGTTGGAGGTTCAATTCCAGCTCCCAGGAGCAAAGACTGGGCCTCCTACTCCCACCACCTGAGGGCAATGATGCCTTAAAAAAATTTTTTTTTAATTAAAAAAAAAAAGATACAAAGGGCTACCTACAATTACAAAATGCAACGGACATAAACTCCAATATGAAAGACAAAATAAAACCACAGAACCAGATCTGGTTCAACATGGATCAGAAGGGGGATCAAATGATTGGGCTGTAACTGTTCAGATGGGGTTGGTCATTTGTGTCTCCTTTACTCATCTCTCCAATACTCTGGTCACCAGTTGATCCCCACCCTTCAGTCACGGATAGAGGGACGTCAGCAGAGGCTTATTTCGTGTCTACCCAGGAATATATCAATAGTGTATCTTGGGCTTCCCCTGTCACCCATAGCCTTCTGCAAACCCAGATCTCACAGTGTAGACTCTGGCACTTTCCTTCCTTCAGTTTCAGATTATTGAATTACAATCCTTGGGTCATGGATGTCGATGTGCCTTTTCCAAATGGACTTAGTCGACATCTCACTTCATACAGTAAATCTTGTCACACTTCCATGAAGTAGGTTTATGGACAAGAAGACGAGTCTCAGAGAATTAAATGTCACAGACCATCCAGGCAGGATTTGAACTTAAGCTAGCTTTTCCTATGCTTTTTTTCTCCCGGGGTGCTGGTGGCACAGTGCGAATCTAGCAGCTTCTCCACATGAAAAGAATTAGGCTTCTGTTCCTGTAGATTTTTACAGCCTCAGAACCCTGATAGAGAGGGTCACTATAAATTGGAATTGACTTGACAGCAGTGAGGTGAGTTTTGAGTGTCTTCCCATGATCCCATAGTGGAACGATATAAGAGAGCAGGAAGGGGACGCTCTCAGCTTGCAAACATTTTCCTGTGAACCACTGGGGAGAGTCGCTCGCTGCTTCTGTACCTGGAGCCTGAGCCCCCGTCGTGAGGGCTGGGTCAGAGAGAAGCTGCTCTCACACCTCCTCTCCCAAGGGATGGGGATGACAGACGAGGAGAGGATCAATAGCCATCTGTCCAGGCTCCACTGACAAGCTAATCTTTTCAGTAAACATTTCATTAGCTCCCGCCAGGCTGCTCATATGTGCTGACAGGAGACAGGAAAGGCAGAGTGGGCTGGGGGGGGGGGGGGCGGAAGTTCACTGCTTCCTCATCGGCCTTAGATGTCCACGGTGGTCTCAGGATCCCTGGCTTTGAACTAAGTAGCCCAGCTCAGCTTGAATCCCCGTGCCACCCACTAGAGACACCCAAATCATTTCCAGGATTTTTGTAAATTTGTCTATGTTCTTCCCACTGCCTTTTGCGCTTTCTCAAAGAGCTTTCCACAGTTCCTCCGGCCCTGCCCTGTTAAACACTCTCACAACAACTTCTCCAGCTTCGTAAGATTATGACCACTTCTGCTACTCACCTGCACACGCTGCTCGAGATCATGCTAGTGACCAAACACCAGCACCTACTCTGAGTTGGCCAAGCTCAGGGTCTTACACATGTGGTCTTTGGAAAATGACCCAGCCATCCTATGGGACAGGCACTATTCTAGATGAGTCAGTCCAAAAATCTTGTTACAAAAACCACAGCACTCCTTATTAAACTAGCATGCCACACTGGGAAGCTACTTCCTGCACACATCTTCTGGCGGGGCCTGCATACTTCTGAAAGTGGTGTTTTCCTCCCTAGCGGTTGTCCTGAAGAATCCTGCACACTTCAATCGATACCTGTTGGTATTGGTAAATCTAAGACACATCCGGTATTTGGTCCATAAAGTCATCGTTAGCTTCGATCTTGTGGAGAAGACTGATGATGGAAAGATCGACTCTGTGATCCAGCTGATGTGTACGTCACGCTTTGGGTCTGGGGGTACCCGTCCCATCGAAAGAGCGCCGAAGCGCAGGGGTTTGCTTACAGGTGAAAATGCCAAAGCACGTGCATCCTAACTTCAGTCGCTATGGCATCAACAGTGAATCGACACTCTGCTGCTTCTCCCACTTCCTAGACTCTGGCTGCAGTTTCTTCATTGGCCAAGGTGGATGATCTTCCCATCAAAGACGGCTCATCTTTGAGGTCTTTCTGACCTTCCTGAAAATCGTTGATCCATCTCAAGCCTGTTGTTTCCTGCGAGCTTGTTGCCAAGGCTCCAGGATTAGAGAAGATGCCCACGTGGATTTTGTAACACATCTGAAAGTCACTCTGATCTCAAAACCCTACCCCCACTACCCTGCCCCCTTTTCCTGGCACAAAAAACCCCTCTCCTTTTTGGAAGCTGAGACGTGTGTAGCACCGAGGTAACGTGTCTGCAGCCACCCACCGCTGACAAGATGAGCTCAAACACATTCTGTCTGGATTAAGCTGGCCCATGTAGGAACTAGAATCCCAGGAGCAAAACAGTAAAACTTTTCCACTTACCCTTACAGGAATCCACCAACCAGTGATCAGAGAAGAGCCTGAGAGAGGGGGAGCAGTGGGTCGGAGTTCGATCCGGAACTCTAAGCATTGCACTGCATCTACAGGTTGTGGGAAGACGGAAAGATGTTTGATGCAAGATTTTGTCTCCCCACCCGTAGACAGACCTCCACCAAAGCAGAACGGTGTCTGGTGGTTCCTACACGCTCCTCTCAGCATCCTGTCTGGTTTGGTTTGTAATGAAATAAGGCATAGAGGGTTTGTTTGGCCTGTATTGCACCCAAGCAAGCAGTGGCAAGAGTGTATCTTATTTTGTCTCTCTCCCCAGGGGGATGGGTTGTTTGTTTGTCTGGGCCATGCATTCGAGTTTTCAGCTGTTTCCGAGGGAGATTGCTTTCCAGCACTGTGTCTCCTTTGAGTGATTTCTCATTGAGCCCCCCCACCTCCTCTCCTGAACATCAAACCCAACCTAGAAACATTGCTCACATGAACTAACAACTTCTACAACCCCACGTTGCACACATGCGACTCCATTTCTGCCCATTCCATTCAGGTGGGTCTCACTTCTTAGCAGTATGTTTTGTTGTTGTTGTTGTTGTTATTTTTAAAAATCATTTTATTGGGGGCTCGTACAACTTATCACTATATCCATCCATCCATCCATCCATTGTGTCAGGGACATTTGTACATTCGTTGCCATCATCATTCTCAAAGCATTTGCTTTCGACTTGAGCCCTTGGCATCATTTTCCCTCTCCCTCCCCTCCCTCATGAACCCTTGATAATTTATAAATTATAAGTGTTTTGTCATGTCTTACACTGTCCTGACATCTCCCTTCACCCACTGTTGTACATCTGTTGTACATCTCCCCCAAGGAGGGGATTATATGTAGACCTTTGTGATCGGTTTTCCCTTTCTTCCCCACCTTCCCCTTCTCATCCTGGTATCACTACTCTCATTATTGTCCTGAGGGGTTTATTTGTCCCAGATTCCATGTGTTTCCAGTTGTTTTCTATACCAGTGTACATCCTTTAGTCAGCTGCATTTGTAAGGCAGAATTGGGATTATGATAGTGGGGGTGTGGAGAGGAAGCATTTAAGAACTAGAGGAAAGTTGTGTGTTTCAATATTTCTACACTGCACCCTGACTGACTCATCTCCTCCCCAAGAAGGGGATGTTCAGTGCCTACAGATGGGCTTTGGGTCTCCACTCCACATCCCCCCTCACTCACAATATTGTTTTTTGATGACTAATACCTGATCCCATTGGCACCTCATAATCACACAGGCTGGTGTGCTTCTTCCACGTGAACTTTGTTGCTTCTCAGCTAGATGGCCATTTTTTTACCTTCAAGCCTATAAGACCCCAGATGCTCTATCTTTTGATAACTGGGCACCATCAACTCTCTTCACCACATTTACTTATGCACCTACTTTGTCTTCAGCAATCGTGTCAGAAAGGCGAACGTCATGGAATGCCAGTTTAATAGAATGGCTCTTGCATTGAGGGGTACTTTTGTAGAGGCCCGATGTCCCTCTGTTTAGCAGGATGTTTCTCTCTCTCTCTGGCCTGCTGATCCATTCCCCCGACCCCTCTTTCTCACCTCATGTGAGTCCCCCTGCTCTCTCTCCTGTTTTATTTCTACTGCTTTGGACAGGCCTTCCAAATGATTTTGGTAGTGAGCATTAGTTATCTCCACATGTTAGTAAAAAAGGCTATTTGGGGATACATCTGGAAAGAGATAGGCATCGTGTCCCAGAGGAATTCTGTGGGAGTTGGATGAACGGGTGCAGTTTGTTCCAGCTCAAGGCAGCCATGTGGGAATGTAGGCTCACTGTGACTGGCTCTTCCCATTTTTCTTACTGCTAAGAAAGCATCTGAGGAGCCCTGGCGGTGTAATGGTTATGCCTTGGTTATACCTTGCTAACCACAAGGTGAATGGTTCAAATCCACCAGCTCCTCCGAGGGAGAAAGACGAGGCGTTCTACTCCTGTAAAGCTCTCCGGCCTCAGCAACCTGAAGGGGCAGTTCGAGTCTGTCCTCTCAGGTCACTGTGGGTTTGGAGTCCTGTGACGAGAGCATCTGAGGACTGAGTCATACCTGAGCTCAGCCTTGGCGTTTTCCATGGTCTCACTCATATGCACGTGACCGCTGGACCACGAATAAGAAGACCGGAGAAGAAGTGCTGGGTTTGAGTCCTGGTGTGTTTGAAGAATATTGAAAATCTCAGCTGAGCCCCAGTGGCGTAGTCATTGTGCACGGGACTGCGGCCCACTGGGATGGAGGTTCAATTCCAGCTCCACAGCAGCAAAGGCTGGGCCTCCTACTCCCACCATCAGAGGGCAGTGATGCCCAAAAAACAAAAAAAAAAGAAAAGAAAATATCACGGAGTGTAGTGGTTACAAGTGGGCTTGCTATCCACAGATCCAGTAGTTCGAAGCCACTTGCAGCTCCACAGGAGAAAGTCTGGCTTTCTGCTCTGATAAACGGTTACGTTCAAGACACCCACAGGGGGTCCCTCTGAGTCAGCACGGGTCCTTGGGCAAGGACTCAGTACTTGATGAAGCAGAGGTTGGTGACGGAAAAGAATACCCTTAATGAGACGGACTCGAACACAGCCATCGTCAGCGGGGTGGTGCAGGTTTCATTCTGCTCTACAGCTACGCCGTGGCACCTCACATTCTCACAGGAGGTGAGGTTCCGCCAGAACTTCGTGCCTCACGCTCATGCCTTTGCTCCCACACGCTCCATTGTTCGGTCTCCACGAGCCATGCCACCGAAAGAAAAATCGAAAATACTGCACGGCAAAAGCAAACTATTCATAAACAAATGAGCTCTTCCACTTGGAGGTAACCATTCCTCATTATTTTGCATATATCCATTCTGACTTTTCTCCTATGCGTACCTGTCTTGGTGTTCGGTGCTATCTGGTTGGTTTTGACTCCTAGTGACCCCGACCTGGGCTGTCCTTACTATGGTGGCTGGGTTTGAGCTCATTTTTCTACCCTTTGTGCCATCCCATCTTGGCAGGGGTCTTCCTTTGTTTTTCTGACCCTCTGTTTTAACAAGCATGGTGTCCTTCCCTGGGGCCAGACTCCTCCTGGTAACGCCTACACACAAAAAGATTCTCATACCAGGCATATGTTTCTGAAACCACTGAGGCTTCCTTGGCTTGTACCGTGACTGTGTTTCCATGTCAGGAAACACAGACTTCACTAGTTAGTTTTTAATAGCCAGAGGTAGAGTAGGATGTATTTCATCTAAGTCCTTGATTGAAGTCCCTAAGAGGTGCAGCTATAAGCTGAGTGTCTGGAGGGTCCATGCACTCCCCCCTGCCCTTCCCCCCGAGGGCTGGTGATCTTTTAATAATCACTGAAACACCATGAGCAGAGTCCCACTCCGGTCATGAGTGGGCATTGACTCCACGGCCCCTGATGTGCACAGTATCTCTCAGGGAACATGGTTTCTAAAGGGTGCACTTTATTAACAACACTGCTACCGTGTGTGTGTGTGTGTGTGTGTGTGTGTGTGTGTGTGTGTGTGTGAACAATCACGTCCCCGGCAAGGCTGCCTTGTGCATCTATCTGGGAGGGTCAGCAGTATCCGGGCCTTCACCCTCGAATTGCAGGGATAAGGTCTCCCCACCGGCATCCTGACAATCGGATCTCCAGATCTCCCCAGGGCCCCTGCATGGAAAATCCGCCTCACGGTTGAGAGGTGTTGGTTGAGGAGGATGTGTTTCTGAGAGAGGTCAAAGCATCTGCATATCTTTTTTTTTTTTTT
>PVJH01036479.1:0-18756 GCA_004026705.1 Nesogale talazaci | reverse complement strand
AATGTCCCTTGGGATGGTGCTGGCTTAGAAGATGTGTCTAGGCAGCAGTGAGGTCAGGAAACATGGGGCTGTCAAGCTTCTGAAAAGCTCATTTGTCAGTGTGTTGGGCTGCTTCTGCAACAACACAGACATTGGTCAGCACAACAATTGGGAGGTGCTACTTAATAGGGCAGGGCAACAGATGAATTTAACACAAGCATATATTTTTTTGGCATGAGTGACAGTGGCAGGGGAGCTGCTCCTACTGCAGAGAAGATAGGTATATACCTCTTTTTGAAATGATTGAATCATTGAATTGTAGCATATTGTGCATGAAATTTCAATAAAATCATTAAAAAGAACAACACAAGGTTGTCTGTTACTTATACAGACCTTCAGTGTAGGACTTTGGTTAAGGCTCACAGCCCAGAGTCTGTCTTTGTGAATAAAAATCTATTAACACACAGCTATGCCCTTCTCTACTGTCTGCTATTGTTTTCACATTCAATCAGTAGGGTGGAGTAATTTTCTCCAAGACTGTCTGACCAATGGAATCACACATTATCGTGTTCATGACTTTTTCAAAAAGAAATGCACTTACCCTTGATCTAGGGGAGGGGTCTCAAGGAAAAACTGCAAGGCCTCCTGAAATACATGATTCTAAACTATAATGATTATTTGGCATAGAAAAATATATTTTAAAAATTCACCTGGATGGATAGATTGGAACTGCCAACCCTAGTAGCACAGGGGTGACTTGCTCAGCTCTTAAATGAAAACTCAATCACTGAGACTCACCAGCTGCTCTGCGGGAGAAATTTGTGGTGGAACAATGTCTTGAGGACGTCCAGATGTGGAAATCTTGTAAGAGCTCTTCTAGACTGTCCTATAGGATCACTAAGAGTTGGAACTGATCAATGTAAATGGAATTTTAGTTGTGTGAAAAGCCACTTTTTTCTATTATACTCATTTATTATATGCGAAAAAATGACACCAAGTTTCAAACCACCAACTTTGCAATCATTACTTGAGTCCTTAACAGTTAGCATCATCCAGAGACTCCACTGAATCTGCCTGAAAGATATTCCAACTGTGCCAGTTACATGGACTCCTGTCAACTTGCAAAGAACGGAGTCTAGCCTGTTAATTAGGTCACAGCTGAATGACCTCATTGAGAGGTGCAAAGGGTATAAATTGCTCATGTGAGGCCAGATACGCGTTCCCTGCGAGTCATTCCTGTTGACAGGTACATGGAGCTGCGATAATGGCAGGAGAGCCTTGGCCATGGAGAGACCCTTGCCAGCCTTTAGATGCTTCCAATGCCACTGGAGCCACAAGACTTTCCACCCACGAGTCTGTGATCATCCTGCACTCAGCATTGTTGCAATTGTTGCATGAGGCTGAGGAGGAATTTACAGACTGTTTTCAGACATATGAGCTAATATCCGACTTATGGGCCCGATGTGGAGTGAGCTGATAAGTTTTCTCAATATACAATCGCTCTTTATAGAAAGCTCTTTCCTAGTCACATAGGAGCGTGTGTGAATTCATTTCTGTAGACCCCCCACAATAACACACTGGCCCTCTCCAAACATACACTGCTCACCTCGGGCAGGGTCATAGCCACTCCCTATGCGACAAGCTCTTTTGATTACTTTTCTCTCCAAGATAGTGCTTTCTCTTCTTATAATGCAACCTTGACTTCACAGATACCAAGGGTAGGCACTGAATCATAAAAAATACAGATTCCAAAAACTGTGAGATGAGGAACCCTGGTTCAAAATTAATCCAGACTTGAAACTCCTTTTCCAAATGCTCCTGAATCAGACTCCTTCCTTCTCTTTGTGTCCTTACAGAGCCCTGCAAAGCCCCTCCCTCCCTACATAGGAGGTTTGTATCTGTACTCACACTGACTTCCCTGTCTTCCGTGTCTACCCCATGGGAATATGTGGATATGTGAATGACTTTCAGACTGTCCATTTGCTGTTACTGTGTGTTCTTGGCAATGTCTCTGGAGAGTGTAAGCCACCTTTCTTGGGGTTTGTATAATAAGCGATCACAACAGTACTGGAGAATGGCTGATACAGGTGATTGAAGTGGTACTAAAAGTGAATCTAGGGTTTTCATAGTAGGCTCACAAAGACATCATATTCTCTCTCAAATCTCTTTCAGCCACAAACAGTTGCACATTAAAGTTGACTTTTGCAAGCACAGTATATGCAAGCCAGTCATGAAAACCATCACACATCTTCACTGTCTCCCTCTCACACCTGCTCATGTACACTAGCACTCAACAAAATTAATTGTTAAAAAAGCTGCCTGAAAAACCCAGCTTAGTACAGATTCCATGGGTATTATGTGTTCACACAAATTGCTGAATGGGGACACTTGTAGATTATGGTACTAAATACCTTCTCCCAGAACTGCATTCTTAATATTGGGGTGTTTTTTATCAGCCAAAGGAGGGATTCTGTTTGCAAATCTACCTATTATACAGTGAAACTTATGGCTGAGTGTGTTCAGAATGTTCCCTGCCCCACTGTACACATAACTAAATATCCTAGGAGGATTCAATAGGCATAATATTTGGTAACTATTTCTTGCTATGTGATTGTGATGCACAGAATATAGTCCTGTTCACTTTTTCATACACTTTACATTATATATAGATCAATAAAGAAAGTATTTGTGCTCATTTGCTTAGCTTATTTCACTCAACTTGTGTCACTTATGTGGCAATACACCCATATGCTTATATCTAGCCAGCATGAATTTATTTTAGTGCTCAACATTTTAGAACATGAACACACGCATATCACAATGTATTTATCTGTTTTTAGACATTTAACTCATTTCTACTTTCTGGTTTTTATAATTAAAGCTACTATTTGTTTGATACAAGGAGAAAGAAGCATTCACATTCTTATCAGAAATCACAGTAACAATCATGGTCATTCTGCAACTTTTCTTCAACACAGATATATAATTAGTAATCTCTAAACAATAACAACAAATATCATATTTTTAGTTAAAGAGCTCCCATTAGGATGGAAAAAGACCAAGGTCATAACCCAGCTGGAGTAGATGTCTTGAATAACATTTAAGCTGAACAAACCCTGGCCTAAAATATTTAATCAGTAGTTTAAAGTTTCTTGTGTAACAAGTGATTAGGATCTCCCAGAACCACAGACCTAGGAGAATACTTTTTTTTTTTTGCAGAACAGTCCCTTAAGAAATATAGAATAAACAAAAATTGATTCGCTTCTCCTCCATGGATTGTGGCTAGGGTTCCAGGAGAGCAATCACTGACAGAATGACACAATCACTGACAGCTCTCCTGACACATAGCAGAATACAATGACCAAACAAAATAAATTCATAAAGGTTGATATCTAATGGTCGCAAACTAGAACAAATCTAAATTCATGTTGAGAAACAACTCTCTTAGAATGTTTAGGCATGAAGTCAATGACCTGAGGAAGAAGAACATAAACATTTTCAGCTGAAGATAGTGATGAAAACTTATGCAGCAACTTGGATGAACAACTTGGAAGAAAACGTATTCCATCCCATTGGAATAGGTAGGCACAGCTGCTAAACCAGTGGAATCTTTGCAGGAGGAAAGAAACAGTTTGAAACCCATATCACAGGTCCAGGTTTAGGATGCCTGCCTACGAATGAGGCTCAGTCAAAAGAGCAGAGAAATGCCCCGTGACCCAAACCCTGCCACAAACATTACCCCCATCAAGTGAAGATAACAGCAGAGTGCATCCAGGGAATTAAAATTGCAGTTCTCTCTGTGGAGATTGCTAGTGAAGACAAAACCAAACAGAAAGCTAAAAATGAGCTTTTATAGAGAAATCTGAGATCTTTAGAAATCTTAGTAAAACACAAAATAAACTGTGATGCACATTGTATATAGTTAACTACAATTGGAACTATGTCTATATTTTTATAAACCTTCACAATAAAAGTCTAGCAGCAGTTAGGCCATAATCATTCCACCAGGAAAAGCATCATACACAATACAGTATGCTGATATGTATGGTCATATTGAGCATCAATCCACAAAAAACTATGGTAAAACAAAAGAGTAAGAAAAGAAACATAATTGATACACTATGAACATGAGATTCACACATGACACAGATGGATTCTAGAAAGTTACTTGTGAAACTCAAACCAAATGTGATGATGATATTAAAAGATCTAAAGGGAAATGTCAATAAATGTGTTATAAATACTGTTGTAAGCAAGGTTACAAAGAAGGTGACCTAATAAAAATGAAAACAAAATGGAAATTTATCTTTTGAGACAATTCTTATTGTAAAATAAAGGAAAATAATGGAAAGCATTATAGTAAAATAATGGAAAGCATTATTTTCTTTAAGGAAATCAAAGAATACACAGAAAAGTAGATGATGGAGTTTAGTGCAGCTCAGACACATTGCTTTTAACAGGCCTCCTAGAATTACACTGAGTTCTCCCAACCTCATTTCTCACTGATGCATACATGGCAGTGGTCTGGACAGCAATGGAGGTCAGCATGAAATGAATTTTACCATGAAAGAGGTCAAAGGTGGCATGTACTCAAGACATCAGGGTTGGAGTAGAGTCTGTGCTCTCATCCCTACATGATATACAAAACCATGGCTGATTTCAGAGAATCTAGAGACAGAACAGGTGAGTCTGTGAATTTTACAAATCCTGTGAATGTTACAAGCCCTTGTAGCTGCACCTGGAGACAGCAAACCAGGCATGCAGATAAAGCATTCCCAAACCTTCATGTTTCAATCCCCGAGTCCCTCACATCTGAAAGCCACCTCCCAAGAAAATGAAGAAACCAAAATATTCTTGGGGACAAAGTCAGTGATTCCCAAGTGACTTAAGACAGAGTGAATAAGACATTAACTAAATAATATATCATCTATTAGAATCTCTACCCAATGGATTATGTGGGGATTAAATGTGAGTGGCAATTTTATAATAAAGTTTAAAAGGAGTTCATCTAGAATGAGAATATTGGCTGTTTCCTCAGAGAACACAGTGCTTTCCACGTTTCTCCACTCATTAACGCCAAGTTCCAGTTTTCCCAGGGCCAAAGAAAGCGATGAGGATGTTAGTTGTGGAGGTAGATATGGCTTAGGACAGAGATGGAGTTTGGTAATAAAGGCAGTGATCCTCTCCACTCAGGGATTTATATATTTATAAGACAGCAAATCCTGACACTTACAATGTCAGATACATATTTTCTTTTCTGCATTAGATTATCATAATATTGTTGGATATTGAAAAGTTTGAATCTAGCAGTCTCAATGAATTCAGCCACAAACGGCTTCCTTTCGATGTTTGATGTAAATGGGAATGGCTTTTGTGAGTCACTAAAATGGAAGAGCTTTTCTTCGACAACTACACTGCTATGTTTACTTAAGAGTCATTCTAGTGTGGAAAGAGAACATGCCACCCTCAAACAATTTACCTTTAACACAAGAAGTTTTATTCTTATCCAGAAACCAATCATTATAAATGTTCTTCACATCTGATCTTCAATCTTGCTTGAAATATTATACCAAAATATCTGAAATACCCTACCTAAAATTTTTGTGTCACTAGATAATGGAAAGGTTGCTAATATCATACAATATATTAGTAGCAGGTCCACCAGAAGTAAGGTGAGGTGATTAACAAGACAAGTGTGGCATCTCTGGTTGAAGCGGGACTGTGAAGGTTAAGATACATGTAACATGAAGGACTGAATGATGCCATCAGGCCATAGAGATCTCCCTGAATCCCGAATTTATACAGAGAAATTAGTGTCTGTCTTGATATCATGGTCTAAAGGTTCTGGAGAACAGATACAGAATATTAGCAACAAGATGATAAAAGCTCATTGATGAGTTTGTGTATTTGCAGATGGGATTACACAAAAGACTGAAAAATACCAAGCCACCAAGGCTAGGAAAACAACAAAGCCAAAAAGCAAAACAAAAAAAATACATGTCATTTTGGAGAAGCAATTCAATAAAATAGGCTGAACGACTAGATTTTGACCAAATGATTGTTCTCACAACGTGTGATGGAAGAATGTACTATTAAACATTCAGCCAGACATCCGACACTTAGTAGCTTCCTTTACATTGACCATGATTTTAATTGGAGAGTTATCTACTGAGGAATGCCAAACAGTCATTTGTTGTCCTTAAGGCACAGGCTGTTTGTTGCTGTAGGAAAGACTATATTCTCCTGTTACAATATAACTGTTGGATTTACAGATATCAAAAGTGGGCACAAAATTATTATTTTTGATTTAGAGAGACTCCCTAGAGTAACAGTGAAATTTAGAAGAGTCCACAGGTCCCCACAGGAAACCAGCCTTAAAGCTCCAGCTGCACCTGCTCCTGGGGTTGAGTCCTGTGCATGTGGGTCCTGAGCTCTCCCTGGGGACCTGTCTCCTCCCTGCAGGGGCAGTTTTTGTCTGGGATCTCATTAATTTTTCCACACTGTGTCTGGTGCACAGTAATACATGGCTGTGTTTTCGACATTCAGGCTGTCCATTTGAAGATAGAGTGTGTTCTTGGAGTTGTCTCTGCAGATGGTGAATTGGCCCTTTAGTAGTCTGTGTAGTGTGTCACACCACCTCATTTCGTATGTTTCCCACCTACTGCAGACCCTTTCCAGGAGCCTGGTGGAGCCAGTCCATCCAGTGGTCACTGAAGGTGAATCCAGAGGCTGTACAGGAGAGTGTCAGAGACGCCCCCAGGCATTATCAGATCGCCCCAGGACTCCACCAGCTGCACCTCACTTTGGACACCTGCAAACACAGAGGCACTGTGATTAGACAACACATATACAAACAAACACACGCACAGTTGCACACACAGCAGGGCCTACAGTGACTAACATGTAAAATGGCCAAAATGAATGCCACGGTTGGTGGAAAATTCATTATGTATCCTCTAGTCTAGCTCCTGGGAACAAAATAGAAACAGCAGAGACTCCAGAGGCTGTGACTGTCCTCTGAGATTCCCCCACCTCAGGGTCTGTGGCCTGTTTATCAGCAAGCAGAGAGCAGCATTTGCATGACCCCTGATACTTAGAAGCAAATGAGTAGAGGATATGGACACAGGTTCTCCCTCAGTCTCAGAGAGACACAAGCACGCTCAAAGAAAGACAGAGCTCTTCAACAGGTTCTAGATCAAGCATTGCTTTGTTATAAATTATCAATTAAAAAATAACTTTCAATTTATAAATTTTATATTCCACACACAGCAAACTGTGTTGTAACAGAGAAACTGGATCTTTGTCGTTTTGCTTCATTTTCTCAAATAGTCAGTTTTCATGTAATTGACTTACTCACTGTGTTCCTGTTATTGCATTTAATTAACTTCCTTTAATCATTGTTTTCCCCCTGCTACTTATGCTGTGGCCTAATCATGCTCATCTTTTTCTATTTTCATTTATTGGAAACTGTGGTGATCCATTTCAGAAGGTTTTTTTCAATAATTTTTTTGTGGGTCTTACAGTTCTTATAACATGCCATACACCATTTGTATCAAGCATATTTGTGCTCATGTTGCCATCTTCATTTCCAAATATTTTCTACTTGAGCCCTTGTCATAAGTTCGTCTTTTCCCCTTCTTTCTTATATATCATTTTATTGGTGGCTTATATAACTCCCATCATGAACAAAGCATAATCAATTTTATGCAGACCACATTTGCACAATTGTTGTCATCATCGCTCTCAAAACACCCTCCCTTCACTTAGGGCCCCAGTGCCAGTTCCCCATATTTCCCATCCCTCCCCATCCCCTCTCCCTCATGAATCCTTAAGAATTTACAAATTTTTATTACTTTTTCATTTTGTACACTTGTGGCAGTCATGTGCTTATGTTAATTTTATGATTGAGATGTAGGGGTGGAGTCGAGCCTGTTAATCTGGAGATAGCCAGTGAGCAGCCAATGAAGCCTCTATGTGGGCATCACTTTCTCCTGAGACTTCTGGGAAATCTCGTGATGTTTCCCTCGTGAAGATGAGAAGCTATCTCCCCAGTTGTTGGGAGTCAGTGTCAGAGATGATTAATCACGGAAAAGGCAAGATGGCAGCATCTGCGAAGCTGGAGGAGCCTGCGGAAAGACCACACAGTTTAGCCCTGATGGAGCCAGACCTCTGAAGCTGGGGCGGCCACATGGAGACTTTTGCCAGCATTGAGTTGGACCCTGAACCCTGGAAGCGAGGAGCCTTGTGAAGACCCCTGCAAGCACTGGGATTCTGCACCCCCTGACCTGTGACTTTGTGAGTTGGAAGGAGACTTTATAGACTGATTTCAGGCAAATGAATTAATATTGAACTTACAACTTTGAACTGTACTGGGATGGGATGTTTTCTCAATGTCCTGTTTCTCTTGTATATGTAAACCTTTTCCTTATATCTATATGCATGTCTATGAAATTTGTTGCTCTAGTCTATCCAGACTAACACAACACTGTCCAATATGTCACTTCACTCATTTCCCCATTGTCTGTTTTTATAGTGTACAAATGTGTGCTGATAATAATCCTCACCTAAGTTCTTTTCACTTGTGCTCCATGGTTTGTTGTCCTGATGTTTCATTTTCATTCCATCAAGTACAGCCATCCAGGATATAAAAATCATTAAACTCATGTTAATGACACAGATGCTGTAAGTATATCACTGCATGCATAGCTCTCACTCGCTCAGAGCCATTGAGCCCATGGGGACATGCAGTGACCTCTAGGACAGGGGAGAGCTGCCCCTGAGCATCTCTGAAACAGTCACTCTTTACGGGAGCAGAAAGTCCCATTGTCTCCTGTGAAATAGCAGGTGAACTCCTGAATGTTCAGATCACAGCAAATTAATGAGTAACCTGTGCACCGCCATGGCTCATGGATGAATATAGATATATATTTAATTGCGCTTATGCATACAGCATATAAATGACTGAATATTGTGATTGCTGTGAGGCTTTGTTCAAAATGGTAAAGAAGAGGGGATTCTTGGAGAAAATAACATGGAGGGAAAGGAAGCCCTACATATGTACCAATTAGAAGCTCCTTGCTCCCATGCCTCCCCCATGGCCCTTGCCCCAGAGCTTGTCTCCTGTGCTTTCCCCAGCCCATGTGATCCCCATAGACCGATGTCATTAGTGCAGGGAAGGTTGTGCATGGGATGGCACTGAGTCCTCGCCCTGTTCCCCCCCAGCCATGGACAGCTGTGCCCTCAGTGGTCATTGAGCTCAGCTGCAGGGAGAACTCCTTGTGGGCATTCTTTTCGAGCTTGAGAGGTTACTTAATTGAGATGGGTAATTGTTTTCTTCTACTAAAACATGCTGATAACAACTACTTCAATCTCTTCTACAGATTTTGTTAGATCCAGCTCCAGAAATATGTAATTATTTGAGAGAGAAAATTTTAAGAGTTTCATCACTCTGTAGTCCAAATACTGATGCTGCACCCGTTACAGGAAATACAAAATAATCATTGATGACAGCTAATTGAATTCCTTTTATGCCAAACCATTTTTGGAATCTCTTCATACTACTATAGCCAAAAGAAATCAGAATGTATGGGAAATCTGTGTCATTCATAGAGAACTCTGCTCATAGTGTGATGATTTTCACCAAATTTTGAGATTTATCCTGGAAATCAAGGGTGTGATCTGGATGTTAGACACCCCAGAAAAAAGAGAGAAAATGAAGATAAGTCTCCAATCTTTTCTCAGAAACCAAAAAGAGAGATTGAAATGCCTTCCTATTCTTTGGGACTGGCCTCCAGTCTCCATTTAGGTAAAGATCAAGGTGCTTAAGATGAGGATCAGAGAAATTGTTGGGAACCAGAAAGCATAGAAAGTGCTTAGAAATTCTGATTTCATTAATACTCCCTATTAGTAATGAACATTTATTCTGACATGTCTTTTCATTACTCTGTATAATCTCTTGAGATTTACCTCCTCTTTCTTTATCATACATAATGTCTCACTTCATACCAGCTGTGTCAGTGAACATGCTCAGAATTTTGAAAGTCAAAATAAACAAAGGGCATGAATAGGAACTTGACTAAAGGAGACATTCATGTTACAAAAGCACAAATATATTAATTCCATTTTTCATTGATGCCATTGTTAGATTGGTTTTGTTTGTTTTTTAGATATTTCCTTGGCATGGGTGGATATAGAATTGTCATATTTTCTGGAAAGAATTTTAAGCACTTCCATTAAGTCATTTTTCATCTCTATGCTCAATGTTATGTGTGTTGTGATTTCTCATTTGTTGCTTCCAAGGGTGTTCATTGTGTATCACAGAAATACAGAGTCATTGGAAACGTCAGCAGTTTATCTGTGCATCATGCTATACTGAACAAATAACCTGAGAAGCTGTACTAAATTGAAAACACAACATCTAGGTTGTAGTAAACCCTGATAACAAAGCATTACATGCAGATGACCTAAAACTATCTGATGTAAGATAACATGACTGAGATGCTTACTGATTGAGTCCAAGAATTGCTGTTTTCACTGGAAATTACAATTAGATGTAAGGCAAATCAAACTCCTCACTATAGGACCAATGGAAATATGGAAAATGGAAATAAGATTGAAGTTATGATGGAGTTCATCATGTTTGGATCTACAATCAGTATTCACAGAAGTTGCAGTCTGTCCAGAGCCATCCAGCCCGGACATGCTTGACCTTGCTACAGTCACTAGTCTGAACTCTGTTACTGTTTGTTGCCTGAGCTTAGTAGTCTATTATCTTTATAACTGTAAACAGCCCTGCCCTTTGAAGCTTAACTTGCACACTTGCTAACCTTCACTTGTCAGTTAACTGTATGCTAATCACCTAAGAGTAGTAGTCTGTTATCTTTAAACTGTAACTGTAAACTGTTTACTGTAACTGTAAATAGCCCCTTTCGCATGCCTTATTTGGCACTCTTGGCACTCGTCTAGGATTGGCCCCCTGTTGACTTTACCTCATTAGCATAAGCTGTGACCTTTACTCCTGACCGTTGGCTATATATACCCTGAGTTTTGCCCCAATAAACGAGACTTGATCAGAATCCTGTCTTGTCTCCATTTCTCGCATCTCCTGTGCCCCCAATTCCCGCTCCTCCTTCCAGAACTTGCGAATTACGGACCTGCAGGCCGGGACAGCAGTCAATCAAATGATATATTTCATTGAGCAAATCTGCTGCACAAGACCTCTTTAAAGACTGAAAAGCAAGGAAATCTCTTTGGGGACTAACAGTGTACCTTGCCCAAGCTAGGGAATTTTCAGTTGTCTTATATGGACATGAAAGTTGGAAATTCAATGAGAAAGATCAAAGATGAAATGGCAAATTTAAATTACATTACTGGTGAAAAAAATATGATATGATAAACTGCCAGAAGAATAAACAGTTATATATTGGGTGATGTACACTTGCAATGCTTAACAGAAAGAAGTGAGAATGTGATTACTTCATCTCAAGAACTTTGGATATGCGTCAGGGAAATCAGAACTTAGAGAAAGACATCCTGCTTTATAAAGCATAGGTCAATTAAAAAAGAATGATCTTTAAGAACACAGATTGGCACAGTAACCCCAACAAAGGCCTTGTACATGTCAACTGTGAGGATGAAGTGAGAAATATGCTTTGTTTTCTCTAGTGATGCTGTGAGTTCAATCTGATTTAACAGTACTTACAACAGCAACATGCAATGTCAGTGACAAACACTGCACTCCATTGCAGAGGAAGTGAATGCATTCACCCTTCAAAATGGAACCAGATAAGGATACCATTAAATATCACTCTTATTTCATATCCTGCTACAAATCATAACTATAGCTATTAATCAACAAGTATAAAATAAAGGCATACCAAAGGGAGACAAAAAGTAAAACTTTATATAGTTGGTGATGATATCATTCTAAACATAGAGAACCCATAAGCCCTAAAAGCACACTATTGAAACAAATAGAAAGGTTAAGCAAGTTTACAGGTATGAGGTCAATATAGAAAATATAAGTTTGATTCACATATACCAATAGAGCAAGCTCTGAGAAGAAAGTCAAGAAATAATACAATGTACACTAGCTGAATATAAGAAAAGTAAATTAGAATACACATAAGCATAGAAACAAAAATCTTGTACAAAAATCTATTTAAAAACAGTATTCCAAGAAACTATAACACACACAAAGAGAATAATGGGTCATGTTGATGAATAGGAAGTCTTAACTTGTAGAAATTAACACACCCTAAGCAGCCTATGATTATAATACTGTTTTGATCCTGGCCCAGAATTTTCCTTTAAGGACATGGAAATTAATTACCAAATTTTAAAAGAAATTACTCATCAAGTTTTAAAAGAAATTAACTAGACCTCGGATAAGCAGGGTCAAAACCCCTCCTCTATACCCCGTATATTTTGTGGTGTAGTGGATTACACAATAGACTGTTAATTTTGAGTACTGTATTTCAAAACCACAATCTATTCTTTGGGAGGAAGATGAAGGATTCTGATCTTGAAAAGTTTAAGTCTCAGAAATCCAAAGTGGCAGTTACATTTTGTCCAGTGCGTACTGACTCTAGGAGTCTTGATTGACTCAAATTCAGTGAGTTGGGTTTTGGGGTGGGGTGGGGCATATCCCTATAACTGCACAAGAGGTGAATCTCAGAGGGAAAAAAAGATGACTGCAATGAGTTGCATGCTCAAGTGGAACATCTGTAGGCTTTTGTCTCTGACCTCTAAGGCACTCTTCTTTGGAAATGTCCAACAAAACAAAAGTTCACTTGTATTTCAGGTTTTCAGGATGTGAACTAGCCACATTCTAGAGAAGATACTAGAATGTATATGTATATACCCAATGATCACAAAGCACAATATGTTTCACTAATCCAAGGCAGATGAACCATCTCAAGAGATGATTGCATAAATATTTTCCATTTGTAAATGAATGAATTGAAACTTGAGCACACAGTGCCGCATGACTGTGCAAGATACACAGTGAAGAAAAGTCTGTATGAAACCTAGCATTATCAACATATGCAGTATTATCCAGTGACTGTAAGTTAAACTTATTACATAAGCATACATTTGTGATCATTCACTAGAATGAAAACAATAGGCATCCATCTGATGGCTTAGAGAAATTGTGGAGCTCACATGAGAATTTCATGCTGCATTAATATTTCATAAGGAGCTTCAGTGGCATAGTGGTTATGCCTTTATGTGAGATTTGTACATCAGTAATTTGCAACCACCAGCCAGTCCATGGAGAGAAGACTGGGGAATCTACAGCCATAAGTATTGGAAACCCACAGTAGCATGACTATAAATTGGTATCGACTCGATGGCAGTGAGGGTTTTTAAAAAAATATACTTCTAACTTTGACAACAAACAGGACTAGTTAGTACCCTGAATTGTAAACTGAGATCTCATAAATATTTATTACTGTCAAGTCTGCCTTTGAATAGATGTTGAAAGATAGACAAAGACCATTCCAATGAAGAAAAGGCTTGCTTAGATGCATGACGCTTCCCCAGAGACACTGTGCATAGTGGTTCCTAAGGAGGTGCTGGCAGGTGGGAAACCACAGCTTCTGAGAGAAAAGCATCACTGACTTCTCTTTCTTGCAACTGCTAAAACCATGGCTGTTGCAGGGAGGTTAGTGTCTGGGCCCACACAGACTTTCCATCACTGTGTGTCTAGCACAGTAATACACCACTGTGTCCTCAGGATTCATGGAGCTCAGTTTTAAGTAAATTTGGCTCTTGGAAGTGTCCCTGGTGATGCTGACTCGGGACTGGAGAGCTGGGTTATAGACTGTGCTTTCATCACCCACATTACACCAACCCACTCCAGTCCCTTTCCTGGGGCCTGGCGGATCCAGTTCACACCATATTTGGTTAAAGAGAACACAGAGACAGCACAGGTGAGAGACAGGCTCTGGGAGGGCTTCACCAGTCCAGGACCTGACTCTTGTAGCTGCACCTGAGACAGGACACCTGGACATAAAGAGAAGCTTAGTGAGTCACCTGCTCATGCTGCACCCCCAGACTTCATGCAGGAATCACCAAAGCACTCACCTCCCAGAGTTGCCGCCAGAGAGAGGAAAACCCCCACACTATTCATGTTCAGGTGAATAAGATGCGTGACACCCGGAAAATGCTCTCCAGTTATATGAATGTAAGTACAAGTGTGCTGTGGTTTCATTGGACTGCATACTCTGTATTTGCATGTGGGAGGTGCATTTGTATGTAAAAGCGAAAAAGGCTAATTGGGGCCCTTGCTCTGGGACTCACACTAGAGAAGTGAGGCTGATGGCATCCACGGAAGAACACAGTTCTCTCTCTGAGGTCTTCATTCTACCAGTCACATAAATATCTTCATATGTTATGCTTAATATAACTTTCCACTTATTACTTTCAGAAGCATTCAGGCAATCTAGACAAATTAAGGACACTGTCTGCCCTCACCACATTGTGGAATCAAGACCAAGACTACCTAAATCTTTTTAAACATCTGAACACATCTGGAAACAAGTGTATGTCATCCCAAATATTACTTTCCCTTATGACATTTCAGAATCTGTGAGAAATAGTAAAAGATACTTCAATGTTACCCTCTTGAATTAGTGTAGGAATAAAAAGGTTTTCTAGCAACAGGGCTATTTTTGAGGTAAAAAAAACACAGAAATAATAAGAAGTTCATTTTTCTTCCCAAGAACTAGTACTTGGAGTGGGTGTTAGGCTCACTGTATTCTAGGAACCCTGCTGACAGCATCCATCACATGCAGGAGGGATTCTCTGGGCTCACACTGTCTTCCAACTTTTGTGGGTCACACAGCAACATTGTCTCTGGCCCTAAGCTTTCAGACTCCTGGTCAGGAGCATTACCTGGAGTTCTCTCTGCAGGTTTCCTGCCATGCGCAGTAGAACTACCACAGTGGTCAGCACAGCAGTTCTCACTGACCAGGCCCTGCAGTCCTTGTCCAGGCTCCTGTCCTCTCTTCTTCCTTCACTTGGTCCAGAGCTAGAGGATCGTTAGCATCCCTGCAGGTCAGCTTTCTCGTCAAGGTTAGTTTTATTTCTGGACTCACACCAACTCTCCCTCACTGTGAAAAACTTTGGAGGTAGAGAGTGCCAAACTTGCAAAAGTTCTGAAATTAAAGGAAGTATGATCTATAGATATAGGTATTTATGTAGATATAATATTGAAATATATTCCATAATAAATATTAAGAACGAATTCTGAACAAAAAGCAAGAAATCTACTTGAAAGACATTGAAAGTGTCAAGCAGGGTTTTGCCTTCATTCTTTCCACAGGAGGAGAATGATACTTAAAACAGATTTCTATTCGAAATAATTGAAGTAAGAAAGTAATAGAGTTATTTATTCCATGTTAAGAAGGAAGTTATCAAGTCAGAATTATTTTTAGTGGGTTTCTGTGATGTATGTGTTAGGAAATTTTACAGTCTTGGCAATTTTTGAACATGATAATCTAATGCCACGAATTATGCATGAAAAGAATGCTGAAAATACTTTGTTGCATATACAGGTAACATGAGAAAATAAATTTAAACCAAAGAATAATTTTTCATACATAATAAGAAACCGATGGAATGTATTGCTGACACAAAACACTTCAAAAACTGGTTAAAATATTGAACTGGAAAAGAGATTAGATGTAGGCCATAAATTTGAATTTTTTAAATTGTTAGCAATGGTATAGTCTTTATTTAATATTTTTCCTCCCAAATCATTTTATTTGGAGCTAATAATATCAATTTGTAGTTCAAATGCATCAAGCTGTATTGTACAATTGCTACAAAATTAGTTTCCAAACACCCTCTTCCTTCTTGAACTCCTTGGCATCAGCTTCTTTTTGTCCCACCCCAAACTGTAGGCCCCAAAATCCTGCTTTTCCTTTCAATATCAACAGTTTCCAAGTGACAAGTAGAATGAGAATGCCTATGGTGTTCTGTTTGTCAAGAGAGAAAAGGATGTAATAAAGATCAAAGTAAAGTGTCATGGTGGTTTTTCTAGTTCTCCTTCAGAGAATGTTAGTTGCTCCTTTCAAAGCTGCATTGAGCAGGAGAAAATTTAGGCAGAAAAAATGAAAAGGCAATATTGTCCGTGGGGATGCTAAGAGCTCACAGGGGAAGCCTTAATTCCAACAGCACATCCTGTCCCTCATCTGTGCTGTCTGGGCTCAGCGGGTCCTGCGCGCCCCCTGCTGCCCAATGTCTCCCCTGCAGGGGAGGTTTGTGTCCGGGCTCACACTGACTTCCCCTCACTGTGCTCGCTGCACAGTAATACATGGCCGTGTCCTCAGCAGTCACGGAGCTCAGCTGCAGGGAGAACTGGTTCTTCGATGTGTCTCTGGTAATGGAGAGTCGGCTTTGCAAGGACGGGTTATAACTCGTACCACCACTATAATAGATGTGTCCCATCCACTTCAGCCCCTTCCCGGAGGACTGGTGGATCCAACCCCAGTAGTAATTGCTGGTGATGGAGTAACCGGAGACCGTGCAGGTGAGGGACAGCTTCTGGGAGGATTTCACCAATCCTGGACCCGACTCCTGAAGCTGCACCTGGGACAGGACACCTGTAAATAAAGATCATTGGTCTCTCTCGGTCCTCTGTAGTCACAACCATCCCCAGATTTCACACTCATCTCTGAGACCCTCACCTTGGGGAACTGTCACCAGACACAGGAGAACATACAGCAATACCGTCTTTAGACCAGAGCTCTGCTTTCCCAAGAGACTCACAGCCCTGTCAGAAGAGACCTGCTACCCTTCAGTGCCCAAAGGAGGAATTTTAACCTAGTGCCTGAAGAATGATTTGCATAGGAGGGAGCCCTGTGCTTATCAAGAGAGGCTCCTTTGTTTCTTCTCAGGCCATTGTAGGGCAATTCTTCTTTTGAACCCGTCTGAGTGTTACTCTGTAGTGAGAGAGCATTTTTGCTAGCAGGTGTCTGTGAATGGTCATAGGACAGCCCAGCATTTTTGAATCCAGTGTCCATCCTTTCCAGCCCCTCATTGCTCCTGCCCTGACTGAGGCTCCCATAGATCCTGTGCATCAGATCTTGGGCAGGACAGAGTTCCTTGAAACCACCATGTGCACCCCACAGTGTCTTCAGTACCTCACACTCTCCAGATCACATTTCATTTTTATTCACTGATTTCTCTTAATCAATGTCCTCAAAGTCCTTGGTAATTTTCATATGTGGTAAATATGTTTCTGAAGAATTAATGTGACCTGTCTCAAGGAGTTGGGGGTTGATGATGCCTCAAATATCCACCTCTCCCATGACACCATTTAGTGCCATTTTCCACCCATTCCTCCCTTGAGTATATTTCCTTAAGTCTCTGGGCCCTGTGAATAATTGCAATGTCCAAAAGAAACTCATGGATGCTTGAGGAAATGACTCATGTGGGGCTGGGTGTACTTCAGACTACATTCCTAAGGTCAGGTGGGGTAGGGACCAGGGGCTGTCCTTCATTTCTGTGCCTATATTTCATTATGCACATATGCCCGAGGCCTCTGGCAGGATGTCTCCAGGAAGCATCTGTCTCCTACTAATGTTAATCAGCCAGGTCTTTCCCCAACTTGGCCATGATCATCACAAACCCTGCCGCTGTGATGCACAACACAATCACTATATCCCAGTGCCTAATGGCTAAGGAAAACCTCAGTGTGAGTAACACAATTCAAGTGCCATCCTGTTGCAGGGAAGAAGTTGCCAACTAGAAAAGGTGGTTCCCACAAAAGAAAAGGTTTTAACTCTGTAGCCTCTAAGAAATGCAAGATTCTGAAGAGAGATCCCTTTGCTTGGCAGAGAATGTTCTGAAGAATGCAAAGCCAGTCAAGTGTCATGACTTCATACATCAGAGCAGAGTGGGAAAGAGTTGTTCAATAGACAGGGAAAAGTGAAAATAAGAACGCCAAACTAGTTCAGATTCTGAATCAAAGTATAAATATGAGACACAAAGACACTCTGGTGTAAATGGGGTCCATTCAGGTCCTTTCATTTTAGGAAGGAGTATAGACAGTTTTAACTATTCTTTACCAAGGAACTTTGGCTCACCTGAAATTTGAGTACTTATAAGCAAAGTCTGTCTCTCTGTATGTGTTTTAGGATGCCTTGCTAACTGCAGGAATCTCAGTCTTTAATTTATTTCCAAACTCATAGATTGTTTGATTTTGGAACTGTTCACATATTATTGACCATTTACTAAGTAGATTGACAGATAACAGGAAGATGCACAGAGTTATCATTTTTTCAATTAGGGTGAAATGTCCAAGGGAAACTGTGAAATTTGGAAGAATCCAGAGATCAACACAGGAAACCAGCCTCAATGCTCCAGCTGCACTTGTTCCTGTGTCTGAGTCCTATGCTCTGTGGGTCCTGAGTGCCCCCTAGAGACCAGTCTCCTGCCTGTGAGGAAGGTTTGTGCCTGGGCTCTCACTGACTTCCTCTCACCGCATCCCTTGCACAGTAATACATGGCTGTGTCCTCAGCTATCAGGCTGTTCATCTGAAGATAGAGTGTGTCCTTGGACTTGTCTCTGGAGATGGTGAATTGGCCCTTCACAGAGTCAGTGTAGTCGGTAGCACCAGCACTATTAATACCTGAGGCCCACTGCAGGTCATTCATTTCCTTGAGTCTAATGGACCCAATTCATGCCATGACTATTGACGGTGAATCCAGAGGCTGCACAGGTGATTCTCAGAGACCCACCAGACTCTTTCACATCGCCCCCACACTC
>PVJH01036478.1:0-18747 GCA_004026705.1 Nesogale talazaci | reverse complement strand
TGTTGTTGCACACTCAGGTGGTGCCTAGATCTTTCCCCGTGTTTAACGCTAACACTGCGCACGCTCATGAGTGAATACGTTCTTGTCAAGCCAAATCT
The DNA here is from genome assembly GCA_004026705.1 of Nesogale talazaci. Taxonomy (NCBI): domain Eukaryota; kingdom Metazoa; phylum Chordata; class Mammalia; order Afrosoricida; family Tenrecidae; genus Nesogale; species Nesogale talazaci. Next base: position 18,649 of record PVJH01036478.1, on the reverse strand, counting down.
TCGCTAGTGTCCCCAGGTGGTCGGATGGCCTCCTTACCTGCGGACAGTACCCACACACGTGAACGTGTTAAAGGCTTTCCCTGTGTGTTGCCAAATGCCTCTCTCCATAAGCATTGCGCTGAGTTGCATTCGTGCCAGCCAGAACACCTAGGAAAAGCCCAGTGCCCCTGCAGACTTTCCTGGCTCCTGTACTTGATAGCTTTGAGTGAGCATGGACTTGATGGCAATGAATTTGTTTGTTAATTGATGTGTGTTTTTTGTTTCTTTGTTTTCATGGAGGGCAGGGGCTTTGATTTTATTTCATGTTGTAAGTTGTTTTGTCTGATTTAGACTTTATTTACCTCACTTTTTGCCTGCCCTCATTCTCTTTCCTCCTCCAGTGTGAGAAAGATGACTCCACCACACTATGGGCGGTGGGGAAGGACTAGATAAGTCGACATAACAACGTTAATATCAGCAGGACTGAATTATAATGACCACTCATACCTCCCTGAAACATTTCATGTGTACCTCTCCAGTATTTTTCCTGTTATATAGTATATATTTGTGGATTTTATTGTAAATACTCTTTCAATACCTGCTTTTTCACACCTAAGTATATAATATACATAGAGATAAATATAGATGTATAGATATTCTTGAACTTCCTTTCATGTCATTAAATATTCTTCTAAAATGGTTTCTATGTCTATTTAGTGTTCAAGTGTATGGGTGAACTACAATAAGTGATTGATTAAAATGTGTACATATATGTACATATACTTTTTGATATAGATATTCTTATATTTGTTGTAACCACTTCCCTAGTGTTTATTCAGCATTTCCCCCTCCTATCTGTCATTATCCAAAGAAAAACTTCTAATACCACAATAGTACAGAAACTTCCTGACAATAATCATTATTTTTTGGACAGACATTGCTTATACAACAGTTACAAATATAGACAAATGATAGGGCTCATTTTAACATTTTGTTTGTGAGTTATCAAGTGACCATTTAAAGAAGAGTATCAATTTACCCTTATAAGGTAAACGAATTCCATGAGAGGTTCTGGAAAATGTTCTGAACTTGTTATTACTATCATTTTTACCCCTTTGACCACATTTTATCAGGCTGCCTTTTTTGTTCCTATTTATTTTAGAATACATAACATATGTATGCTGCATTATTTTAATAGAAAATAAAATGAAATTCACAAGGAAGGAAGTGACAATCACTCACAGTTCTATCATTTGACCAAAAAAGAAAGAAATGACCACTTTGAGTGTGCGGACATCTAGAGAAATAAAAATTTCCTTCAATAAATATTGCCTTCAATATTGCCTCATGGTGAGACATTTTCACTATAACTCTTCTTTCTTATCTTTCCAAACCATTAACTATTCTATAATTTTTAATTATTTCCCATTAATGGGCATGTTATAGTTATGAAGATCCAGTCATTAGGGTAAATTTAAGGTGCTTCCAATTTCTCCCCCATTAAAATGGACTTTATGGGGAAAGCCTCTCTAGTTGAGTGTTTGCTGACATCAATTGCCCGGATACGTACATTGCCAGTCTGTGGATAAAAGCCTCTTCCATAAAAATGTGTAATCACTAGCAGTGTAAAAGAATGCATACTTCATCAGAGATCTTCTTAAGGTAGTATTTTCATTTATTTTATATATATATATATATATATATGCTCTCATTTAAAAACATTTTATTGTGGTTTTGGTGAAAGTTTACAGAAAAAATAGTTTTCTATTCAGCAATTCATACACATTTTGAATCATGATATTGATTGCAATCCTTTCAAAATATCAGCACTCCTCCCCACTTCCTCCCCATGTTTGCCATTTCCATTTCCCTTTCCTATCTCTGCTGGTCTTTTGAATTTTACCCTTGGGAAATTTGCCCTTTGGGCCTCAAATGTTTGATTTTACTACGGCATGCATATCTCCCTGTATTTTTCACCTTCTCAGTCTGTCTTGGTGAAGTTGAGTGATTAAGAGTCATAGAGGTTCCACAGTCTCTGTAAGACTAGTGATCCTGTTGTTCTGTAGAGCTTTGAGTTCTGTTTCACATGTTTCTCCCACTCCATCTAGGACCTTATAATGTATGCCCTTGCAAAGCGTGGTAGTAGGGTGCCATCTAATTCTGTTGCTCTCACAGGTTTATTAGTTCATTGAACTAAATATGTCTATGCACCTGCTTTTCTTTCTTTCTCTCTTTTTAAAAATCCAGCTAGAAAGAGACCAATAATTGTATCTTAGCTAGTAATCCACAATCTTTTAAGACCTGACCAAAGTGGTTTATAGATTGCTGTCTTTATGGTCTGTGTTATGACAATTGACCTTTATGTCTCCTGAAACTATAGGCTGAAAATCCTTATCCAATAACTCATTCCCACAAGGTATTTGGTTATAACTCTGAAGTTTTGATAGCTTCTCATGCTCTAGTCAGAGATATACTTGTGGTCTATATTCATATGCAGAAGTATGTGTGTATAGTTGTAGTTTTATTCTCCTTTAAATGTGTGTATATCTGTGCTTCTCTTCATACACCATTGTTACTATTATTGCAGAATTTTTTAGGTAATAGTGACCTTTTGTTGCCTTTAACTATTGTGCTCCCCAAATGTACTCCTTTCTCTTGATCATTCTGTGCTTACTTCCCCCTTATTGTGTATCGCTTTTCCACTTATTCACATTAATATGTGTCTACCTTCTAGATAGTGATTTCCTTTTCTGTTCTGCTCACCTTTGGAAACCTTCAAAGACTATGTTTTTCTGTGTGTAATCACTTATTTTTCATTTTTTATATTAGCAACCTCATACAATATTTGTCTTTTGTTACTGACTACTTTCAATCAGCACAATGTCCTCCAGATTCATCTATGTCTGAGGTTATCATAACTTAACATTGCATAGTATTCTGTGGCATGAATGTACCATAGTTTCACTATCCTTTTTAACCATTGGTTGGGACTTAGGCTATTTACATCTTTTTGCTATTGGACATAGTGCTGCAATGAACATGGGTGTAAATATGTGTATTTGTGTCATGGATCCTATTTCTGTAAAATGTAGCCTAGAAGTAGGATTCCTGGATCATGTGGTATTTCTAGTTTCAGGGTTTCTTTTAAGTGCCATGCCAGTTCCCACAGTGGCTGCACCATTATGCTGTCCCTTCAGCAGTGTATAACAGGTTAAGTCTGTCCATACTCCACTTGCATTTATTGTCTTATTTATTGTCTTATAAAAAACCTATGCAGTTAATGGTTACATGAGAGGATACAGCATTTTTTTATTTGTATCTCTCTGGTGGCTAAGGAGAATGGATTTTTCTCTATCTATTTGTTGGCCACTTAAATATCTTCTTTGGTAAAATGTCTGTTCATGCCTTGTGCCCATTTTAAAGATGGATTGTTGGTCTTTTTGTTGTTCAGGTGTTGGAATTTTCCATTAGTCCATTGTCTGATATGTCACTGCCAAAATATTTTTCCTCTTCTGCACATTATCTTTTTTACTCTTTTGGATATATCTTTTGGCATACTTAATTTTTAGGAGGTCCCAGTTGTTTAGTTTATCTACTTCTGTTTATGCATTTTTAGTTTGTTTCATAGTATATTTATGTTATGTTTTAGGGGACATAAATCTGCTCCTATTTTTCTTCACTGATTTTTATAGTTTTAGGTTTCACATAATTTTAGGTCTTTGAGTCATCTTGAGTTCCTCTTAATAGATGGTGTGATGTCTGCATGCTATTTAATATTTCTGAAAATGATAGCAGTTTTGCCAGCACCATATCTTTTTTTAATAAACTACTTATTGGGGGTTCTTACATCTCTTATAACAAAAAATTCATAAATCAATTGTATCAAGCACATTTGTGCATATGTTGCCATCATCATTGTCAAAACATTTTCTTTCTGTTTGAACCCTTAGTATCAGCTTCTCTTTTCCCCTTCTTTCCCCCACCCTCCCACACCCATGGACTCCTGATAAATTATAGCTTGTTATTTTCATATCTTATACCACCTGCTATATCCCTTTGTTCACATTATTGTTGTTTGTCCCCATAAGGAGGTAGGTGGGGGAAGGAGTTATACATGGATTATTGTAGTTGGTTTCTCTCCCATCTCACCCTGCCTTCCCCCTACCCTTGTGGTATCACTGCTCCCATTGCTGTTCCTGAAGGGTTTATCTGTCCCGGATTCCATGTGTTGAGAGCTCTTATCTGTACTAATATACGTGTTCTGGTCTAGCCAGATTTGTAAGGTACAACTGGGGTCATGGTGGTCGGGGCAGTGCAGGGTGGGGAGAAGGAAGCATTGAAGAACTAGAGGATATTGTGTGTTCCCTCAGTGCTATGCTGCACCCTGGCTGCTTCTGCCTTTCCTTGTGACTATTCTGTGAGGGAATGTCCAATTGTCTAAGGTTGCTCTGTGTGTCTCTACTCTGACCTCCATCATTTGCATTGATATATTTGTTTGGGGTCTTCTGATACCTGGTTCTGTCAACATCTTATGATCACACAGACTGGTGTGCTTCTTCCATGTAGATTTTATTTTTTTAAATTTTTAAAATTTTATTATTTTAGTTTTTTAGGCATCACTGCCCTCTGGTGGTGGGAGTAGGAGGCCCAGCCTTTGCTCTTGTGGAGCTGGAATTGAACCTCCATCCCAGTGGGCCGCAATCCCGCACACAACCACTGGGGCTCAGTCCCTGATTTTATTGCTTCCCTTCTTGATGGCCACTTATTTCATTTCAAGCCTTTCAGACCCCAGATGCTATCTCTTGTAGTAGCCAGGCACCATCAGTTTTCTTCACCACATTTGCTTATGCACCCATTTTGACTTCAATGACAGTGTCGGGAAGGTGAGCATAGAGCTCCAATGTCCATCTGCTACCTTAATACTTAACATTTAAATATGTGTACATAGACCTAAATCCTTATCATTTTATATTAATACATTTATATATGTACATGATGATATTTATACCTCTATAAATGTACTTTGCCTCCTAGTTCTTTCTTCTATTTACTTTATTCCTGTCCCACTATTGTGTTTGACCTTCTCACCTTTCAGTACATTCTCCTGGCTACACTGCATTTTATCAGGCATTCCTTGCCTTCCTCGTCATCAATTTTAGATCTCTTATAGTTCCCTTTTTCCTGGGTTTGTTAACTACTCCCTCCCTTTCTCCCTCCTCTTCCTCTCCAATGTCCCCCAGAATCATCAGCCCTGTTGTTTTCACCTTGGGATTGGTTATCCTGCCTATCCTCCATGGATAGATATGGGAAAAAAAAAAAGGAAAAAGGTGAAATAAAACAAAAATTATAAACCCTATAAATACTTCCGGGTTTGTCTGCTGACCCTCCTGAATGTTTTCCAATCTGATCTGGTCAAGTGCTACACCCTCCCACCGATTCTGAGATCTATTTTTGTTATTCCTCGGTAGCTTCATTCATTGAGTACACATACCTTTGCTGTTCTGCTGTGCTCCCTTCATGTTTCACTCTGGTGTGTTGAGGTCAGACTGGGCACAATTCCCACTCTGTGTCTCCAATGCTGTCCCTTGTAGCCTCGTGGGTCAGTGAAGGGGTGTGGTGTCTCGTGGTGGGGTCAGCCCCATGGTCCTCTGTGCATTGGCTGCTCCAAGCAGGGATTTCATCCTTGAAGCTTGGTGGGCCCGCTTGTGGTTCTCTCTCTCTCTCTCTCTCTCTCTCTCTTTGTTTGTTCTGTTGGACTGGGCAGACCCATCACTCTCCCTGGGATGAATATTCAGTGCTGTCCTCTCTAGTGCATTCTTCTGGAGAGGGAGTTGACATAATTAAGGCGGGGCCTGGCCTCTCGTGCTTTGCTGTTAGTTCACTGCTTCAGGCTGGTATGTTGTCCTCGAGGTTTCAGGTTGAGGCCTGGCCCTTTTCTCGCTTTCTGTGGAGACATGAACAATATCTTCCCCTGTGTGGGTTAGTGCCCTATTTCCCCATTATCCATAATCACCCCCCATTCCCCTTTTTTTAGTTGGCTGCCATAGTTATCCCTGAGTTGGGTCTGACTCTTGCCACAGTGTCTGGACCTCACCCTGGGAATTTATGCACTTAGTGGCTTTCCCCTATGCTCCTTATGCTTTTTAAGCTTACCTCAGTGGACTCATCTTGTACTTGTCCTTTTGCACCTGACTTATTTTGCTCAGCAAAATTTCCTCCAACTCTTCCCATGCATTCATGTGCTTCAGGCATTCATTGCTGCCTTTTAGAGATGCACTTTACTCCATTGTAGGTATATACCAGAGTTTTTAAGCCATTCGTTGGTTGATGGAAATGTAGACTCTGTCCAGTTCTTTGTTATTGTGAACTGTGCTGGAACACTGACGTGTGGTTGTGGTGTTTCTTACTTCTGGGTATATGCCTGTCGGGGGGATGCCAGCGCCATTTCTTAAGGAGACTTCCATATCTAATACGTTTGGGTCCTTTTCAAAGATAATTTGTTTATAGGTGGATGGATTTGGTTTCAAGTCCTCCATTCTGTTCCCTGAGACTTTGTATCTGTCTTTGCACCAATAAGAGACTGTTTTGACTATTGTCCCTATGTAGCAGAATTTGCGATTGGGAAGTGTGAAGCCTCTTACTTTGTTTTTCTTCCACAGTCTTGCTTTGATTATTCAGGGTCTCTTTTCTTATAAAATTGGTGATTCGTTTTCCCAAATCTTTAAAGAATGATGATATAAAATAGAAGGAGAATGCATTATATCTATTGAGAGCTTAGATAGTATTGACGTTATTGTTAAGCCTTCCTATCAAAGAACATGGCATAGTCTTCAATATTTGCAAGACTCTTGATTTCTTATAGTATTGTTTTGTAGTTTACTTTGTATAGACTTTTTGTATCTCTATTCAGATTGATTCTTAAATAGTTAATATTTCGTGTAGGTATTATAAATGGAATTGCTCTCTTGATTTCATTTTAGAATTATTTCTGTTACCAATGTCCGTTTGTCAAATTTGTCGCTAAATCAGAAAAAGCACTTATGATTCTGGTAGCGTAGCGTAGTCACTACACATTGAACGGGTCACCTTGAGTTCACAGGTTTTCTCCACTGGCGAAAGATGATCTACTGCCATAGGGATTTAAAGATATTAGAAACCAGAAAGCACCGAAGCAGCTCTCCTCTGTGCTCTAGGGTCCCTATGAGTTAGAATCAATTCTAGGGCACTGGGGCAGTCTGCAGTGTTTGTGAAAGAAAGCACCTGAATGCGCGTCACTGCTTTAAAGCTGCATGTGTATCAAGTCAAAGTGATTATATGAAGTTGTTAAAAGCAGGGGGTTGGTTCAATCACTCGAAATGAGGACAGCTAACATAAGATTTAAGGGCAAGTGGAAAAGTCCTGGAGGGATAGTGGTTAAAGCACTCATCTGGTAGCCAAGGTTAGCAACAGTTGAAACGCTGGCAATGTTGTCACCAGCTGCTCCATAAGAGAAAGATATAACTGTCTGCTTCCATAAATATTTACAGTATTGGCCCCCCCCATTCTATCCTTTAGAGTGATTCCAAATCAGTATTGTAACTGTCCATGTTTGTTCATTTGTTTTACAAAACAAAGTATAAATTGTACATTCATAACCCCAGAACTTACTCTTTGATTATTCAATATTCACCCATAAGCTGCAACAATTGGAGAAAACTCCAACTTTCCTGCTATCAAGTATTCCACCTCATACAACCCTATAGGACAGGGTAGAACTGCCCTACGTGTTTCCTAAACTGCGACATTTTATGGGAGGAAGAAGCCTCACATTCTTCCACAGAGCATTCAATGGTTTTAAACTGTTGACTTTCTGGTACTAAGCTCAACATATAGTCACTACAGCACCAGGGCTCAGAACAATGAGATCTTTTTAAGGCTTGTTTAACCGTTTTGAACTTTACAGTAATTTCTAGTTTTTCTTCATCAAATCCAAATGTGTGGGAAACATTTGGGGCAGAATTATCACATATGAAGTATTTAGAAGTGGAATTTAAAAGTTAAAATAGTTTGCATCCCCAATAAGACAGAAACACAGTGTAGACAAATCCAGAAAAAAACAAGATGAGCAGAACTTGAACTAGATATAAGAAACAAAAGTGCAGGAAAGTACGTGAGAACTCCAGAGATCCATGCTCCCACAAAGTGGGGTTGGAGGCAGCAAATAAGGACAGAAATGGTCCTCAGTCATCGGTGCTAAGGACCCATTCAGGAAACAAGGCCCATGGAGAGGTGGTTCAAGATTCATGGTGTCCCTGTACCCCCTGACACATATACCATGAAATGAGTCAGGGCATGAACCAGATGACCCGTTGCACTTGCCCAGGGTTGTGCTAACAACCTCATCAGTGACAAGCAACTGGTGGAGTTCACTATGCCTCAGTCTCTCAACACAAACCATCCCATTGACTAGAGGTGTGACCCAAACCATCCCATTGACTAGAGGTTCACCCTCCCAGGATCCAGTAGCCTTACTCCTCCAATGCTCATTATACACCTTTGTGCCCACTGCCAAAGATAGTGATACAAACTTAAACCCACAAATAGGCTGCTTCCCCATGGGATATTTTCCAAGATTACAAATGCTAAAAATCCATGCACTGCATGTCCATCACATCCATGGCCAACAACACATGCCCATGCACTTGCCAGGGACCATGCACTTGCCATCTTTGAAATTAGTGATTCTAGTGTCTAATACCACATTACATTTTTCCTTTCTCTTTTGTTTCCCAATTCAACAGGAGGTCACGAATATTTCCCCACTAGCCAGCCACATATGCAACACCTGCTACCCAGATTACTGAGTAATTGCCATCAACAGTTTTGTTTCACTGGACAGATAATAGATAAAGGTGAAACCATCCCTCAACTGCATTACATAACTAGTTAACAGAGACACACACACTCCGACCTACTATTCCACCTACCACAATACAAGAAGCAATGCACAAAAATTGATATGTTTGTCTACTAAAGGAAGCAATAAGATGATGTTCTAACATATGCGCAGAAACTATATATGTAAATAAACATTGGACTTGGGTAGAAAAAACACATAGGTAGTAGATGTTCTTTAAACATTAGGTCCAAGCAGAGATCTCAATAAAGTGGAGAACTAAAAACCTGACTTCTGACCTCCTACATAGGAGAGACATTTGAGACACAGATGGCAATTCAGAGATGGGAAGTTTGAACAGATATATTGAGAAAGATATCAATTCTCAGTGGACTCATTAAAGCACCACAAATCAAACCCTTCCTTAGTGGTTCAGTCCAAGGAAGTGGGTAAGAAAACGATGAGTTAACCCCTTACCTCTGCATTTGCTGGGTCCCAAGACTTAATCTAGTCCCACAGAGGACAGTAGCACCCTTCACCAACGTTCCTGAGAGGTTGAGCCCATGCTGGGGGAGGGCAAACCTGATTGAATATGCATAGGGGAAATTAACACAAAAGCTGAAGTTCATCAACTCTCCACAGCCTTAAGTCTATGCTTACCCATAAATTCCCTGTCAGTGAAGGATGCTTTAAATTGATCCTGGACCCTATTCTGAAATTCACCTCAAGTGAAGACAAGAGCTCTCTTCCATCCTTAGGGCAGAGGCAGGTTCATGGCTGGAGAAGAGGCTGAGCTTCTCATACATACATTTTCCTTCCCTTGATTTGATGGGCAATTGCTCTTGGAATGTGGCTGTTTTGCTCATTGGCCTACACCTCCCTGGCAACAAAAGTCACCCTCAAGATTGGGACGTCAAAAAATGAAGAGCAGCCAGATTTTGTTTCTCATTAACCCATGACCATGTATCTTCTTAACAGTCACAGTTACAAACAGTGCACAGGGAAAGTTATTTACTCCAATACCAACTGACCAACAAAGAGAGACACAGATAAAAAGCGAAACCATGTCTCAGAGACAACAAGAAATCTCAGTACACACAAGAAAACAAAATGTAGCACAAATGAGCGGTCAAAACTCAGAGAGTGGAATTTACAGATTAAAAAAGGCACCACAGCTACCTATGAAGAAGTTTAGAAGAATGATACAGAAAAAGATATGCAAAATAAAACCAAAGAGAAGAGAGAACTCTGGAAAACACAGCCAGAACAATCTGACCAGATGAAAAATCAGGAATAATTGAACAACTCCAAATAGAAATTCAGAAGACAAGCAGTAAGACATTATAATTAGATGATAAAGTATTCAGAAATAGCCAAGCAGTAGAATTGAAGCAATGGAAGATAAGATCAGTGATCTCAAAGATAAATTTCTGAAGTACAAACTACAAGAGCTACGTACAAAAAAAGAAAAAAATTTTGAAGAAAATCTAAAGGTTTGTGTGACACTATCAAAAGGAACCATTATAGGAGATAGAAATTCAAGAATAGAAAGAAGAAAAATCACACTGAGAAAATAGTCCAAGAAATATGGAAAGAAATTTTCCCTAAAGCTATAACTCAAGCAAACAAAAAACTTCACTGTCATCATGTCGATATCAACTTACAATGACCCTGTATGACAGTGTAGAACTGCTTCTGTGAGTTTCTGACACTGTAACTCATTACAGCAGAAGAAAGCCTGGCCTTTTTTCCATGGAACAACTGGTAATTTCAGACTGTTGACCTTGCTGATTAATTAACCACTATGCAACAAGGACTCCTCTAATACCATGACAGAACAACAAAATAACTATTCCAGAAGCTGAAAGAACACCAAGTAGGAAATCACCAGAAGAAAATCACCAGAACATATAGTCAAATTTTCCAGCATCAAGAAAAATTTATGTGATTAACTACGGAACCAGTGAGACTAAGCTTGGATTTTACAATAGAAACCATGTAGGCAAGAAGGCATCATGATAGTGGGTCAGTGGGTGGGAGGAAGCATTTAAGAACTAGAGGAAAGTTGTATGTTTCATCATTGCTACACTGCACCCTGACTGACTCCTCCCCATGACCCTTCTTTCTGTAAGGGGATGTGCAGTTGCCTAAAAATGGGCTTTGGGTCCCCACTCCACACTCCCCTCACCCACAATGACATCATCTTTTGTCCTTTGATGCCAGATACCTGATCCCTTCGTCACCTCATGGTCATACAGGCTGATGTGCTTCTTCTATGTGGTCTTTGTTGAGATAGATGATTGCTTGTTTTTCTTCAAGCCTTTAAGACCCCAGACACCAATTTTTTGATAGCCAGGCATGATTAGTTTTTTTCACCACATTTGCTTATGCACCCATTTGTCTTCAGCAATCATGTTGGGAAGGTGAGCATCATGGGATGCCAGTTTAATAGAACAAAGTGTCCTTGCATCTAGGGAGTACTTGAGTGGAGTCCCATTGTCCATCTGTTACCTTAACACTAAACCTATAAATATATGCACATAGTTATATTTCACCATCATATATAAATATATTCACATATGTACATGCCTGTATTTAGACCCTTATAAATGCCCTTTTCCTCCTAGTTTTTTCCTCTATTTTTGACATTTCTCATGTCCCACTATCATGCTCAGTCATTTGTGACAAGAAATCTCACAAAATGAACTCAACTAAAAAAAATTATGATGAGCAAAGGAACAACACCATAAAATGCACAGCAAAATGGCAGTAGTAAATCATACCTGTCAATAACAACATTGAATCATTGAATGTAAATGTAAACCCACTAAGAACAGAGACTTGAAGAGAGGATAAGAAAACAAGGCCAATTACTATATATACTCGTGTATAAGCCGAGTTTTTCAGCACATTTTTAATGCAGTTTTTGTGGTAAAATTAGGTACCTCGGCTGATATTTGGGTTGGCTTGTACTCAGGCATATATGGTAATATACTGTTTATAAGAAATACAACTTAATCGCAAAGACAAAAGACTAAAAATCAGAAGATTAAAATATATATCAAGCCAACAGTAGTATAAAAATAGAAAGCTAGGGGTCCCAATCCCAGCTACATGACTCCGTTCTCAGAAGAATGCACTGCAGAGAGCAGCACTGTAGCACAGCTTGAAGGGAGGCATGAGATACTGCTCAGAGCAGCAGAGCAGACAGACACAAACTAAGGGGGTGGGGTGGGGCAAGAGAGAGAGAGAGAGAGAGAGAAAGAGAGACATCCAGTCCACCAAGCTTTGAAGAAAATATTCCTTCTAGGAACAGCCAATGCACATAGAGGGTTGTAGGGTTGGCTTCACTATGAAACTTGGCACCCCTCTCACTGACCCATAGTGCTACAGAGGACAACAGTGGGGGAATTGTACTAGGTGTGACCCCTCACACACACACTAGGGGTGAAACACAAAGAGAGTGCAACAGAGCAGAAAGGGGCACAAAGCAATGAAGTCCCCAAGAAATCCCCAAAATAGACTTCAGGGATAGAGCTTGGGACCTCATTAGACTTGATCCGAAAGCATTCATAAAGGTCAACAAACAGACCTAGAACTATTTATAGACTTCCCCACCACTCCATATGTATCTATATAAGATAGGCAGGATGAACATTCCTGAGGAGAAAACAAGGGGACCAACAGTTCCAGGGGAACATGGTAGAGGGAAAGGGGTGGGGGAAGTAAGGGGGAAGCCAAGAAACCCAGGGACAAAGATACGAGTGATCTAAAATTGATGGTGATGACAACAGAGAATGCCTGGGAGAGTTTGATCTAGTGCAATGTAGCCAAGAGGCATTACTGAAAGCCAAATGAAGGTCGAACATGATAGTGGGACAAGAGAAATGGAGGAAAGAATGAGGAGGCAAAGGGCATTTCTAGAATTATAAATACATACAGGCACACACATATGTAAATATACTTATATATAGCATGGGGATATAGGTCTACATACATGTATTTACATGTTAAGTATTAAAGCAGTAGGCGGACATTGGGCTTCTACTCAAATACTTCCTCAACACAAGAGCACTTTGTTCTAATAACCTGGCACTCTGTGATGTTCACCTTCCTGGCACAATCGGTGAAGACAAAATGGGTGCATAAGCAAATGTGATGAAAAAAACCTGATGGTTCCCAGCTACTACAAGATATAGTGTGTGAAGTCTTAAAGTCTTGAAGATAAAAAGTGACCATTTAACTGGGAAGCAACAACACCCACATGGAAGAAGCACATCAGCCTATGTGATCATAAGGTGTTGACAGGATCAGGCATCAGGCATCAGAAGACCCCAAACAATCTTACAGATGCAAATGAGGAGTTTAGAGTGGAGACCCTAAGCCCATCTGTAGACAATTGGACATCCCCTCACCGAATGGTCACAAGGAAGGGACAAGCCAGCCAGAGTGCAATATAACAATGATAAAGCGTACAACATTCCTCTAGCTTTTTAATGCTATCATGACCCTGGTTCTACCTTACAAATCCAGCTAGACCAGAAAATATACACTGGTACAGATAGTAACTATCAACACATGGAACCCATGACAGATATTCCCGTCAAAAACAATTATGGGAGTAATGAAATCATGATGGTAGGGGGGAGGAATGGGGAACCGATCGCAATGATCAATGTATAACTCCTCCCACCCATGGTGACAAACAACAGAACCGTGGGTGAAGAAAGATAGTGGGTGGTGTAAGATATGAAAATAATAATAATTTAGAATTTATCAAGGGGTCATGAAGGTGAGAGGGTGGGGGAGTGTTATAAGTAAGCCTGTGGTGCCAACATGGCCAAAGACAATAGGTAGGTCTGTTGTGATGACATGGACAATGAACACACGGGATGAATTGAAGGGCAGAGATAGAAAGGCTTGGTGAGCCCCGCCCTTGCTCTCTTGCTTTTCGGATCTTCAGACCAGACAGCTGCCTTGTTCGTCCTTCGCCTCGACCTCCAAGCAACACTACCTGTGGGGCACCTAATTGTGGACTGTGTTGCTGTGAGTTGAGGTTCCTTCAAGCCCTACTTTGCCACGCTTCTGGGATATACATTTCTTGAGCTGGGGACTGTCGGACTCTGTCATCTGGTTGACTGTTGGTGACCTGCTCTGCTGTTTGCTGCCTGTGACCAGATAGCCTGGATTGCTCTACAAAGGACTACTCAGTGACCCTCAAGACTTGAAGGACTGCTGGTCTTCTAGCTGTCTCATGCAAGTGAGTTGCACCGAGCAATTTGTACTGTTTTGTCGATAGTTAACCCTTTCTTTCTTATCTTATATACCCTTCTCTATATATAAATACATAAAGAGAATTACTAGTGTCCCGATTTTATTTCTCTAAGAGAACCCTGCCCAACACAGGGAGGGAGGGAGAGGAATTTGTACCAAAGGTTTAAGTAGAAAGAAAATGTTTTGAAAATGATGACGGCAACATATGTACAAAGGTGCTTGGCACAATGGATGTATGGATTGTTATAAGAGCTGTAAGAGCCCCTAATAAAGTGATTAAATATATATATATATAAAGCAAGAATAGCAATATGAATTTTTGATAAAATGGATTTCAAATTAAAAGTTATCATTAGAGATAAAGAAACAAAGAATTTTTATAATTTATATAATTATAATGATGAAAGCCACAGTTTGACAAGAAGCTATAATAATAAAAATAAACACCTATGCACCCAATGAAGACTCTCAAAATATATTAGCTGTTATAAACCTGAAGAAACAAATAATACTCCACTAATAGTAGGAGATTTCAATACATCAATTTCAAGGAAGGAATTAGCAACTTGGTGGGTGGAATCAACAAAAATATAGAAGAACTAAATAACACAATAAATCAATCTGATCTCTTAGACATATGCAAAGCATTTTACATTATCTACACAATTTTACAATAATCTACACATCAACACAGTGTAGATTATTTTCTAACACACATGGACCATACTCCATAATAGATCATTAGACCCCAAAACAATTATCAACCAATTCAAGATACTATGAATCATCTCTTCAAAAATAGATCAAGAGACAAATGCATGGAAATTGAACAACACTTTAAAAAAACACTGAATAATTGAAGAGATTAAGCATACATTTATAAAATTCCATAAAACAAATGAGAATGAAAACACAACATACACAAACTTTTGGGATACAGCAAAAACAGTATTCAGAGGGTAATTTATAGCAATAAACACATACATCAAAAAAGAAACAAAATGAATAAAAAAATAAAATAAAAAGGAAAGAAAATGAATGCCTTAAGTCAACACATACATCATTTAGAACAAAAGAGCAAAACTATTAGTCAACAGAAGAAAATAAATAATAAAGTTTGGAGGAGAAATAAATGAATCAGAAACAGAAAAAACAATAGGGAAAATCAAAATAAGGAATTGGATCTTTAAAAATGTCATCAAAATTGACAAATTTTACAAGAGAAAAAGCAAGTATTTTAAATAAGAGATGAGGGAGACACAGAAATAATGATGTAGCTGAGCCCCGATGGCCTGACTGTGGGACTGAAGATGTTTAAACCCTGTTATGAGGTGGCAGCAAGCTGTGGCTGTGTTGAGATAAAGCCCTAAGGGCTGGCCCAAAGAGCCTGGCTCTGGTTGAGACTGTGACAGGGCTAAGGTTAAGCCTTAGCTGGCCTTCACAGTGGTAAGTCAAAAGCTGACAGCTTCTCAAAACCTAGTGGATCTGTGCCTACTTATCTTTAGGAGGCTCCTCCTGAGACCCTGCAATGTGGAATTTCCCTCTCAATGACTCTCCTGTGCTGATTTCTTCAGAGTTCCTCTGGTGTGTGTTATTCAGTAGCCATCTTGCCAGAAATCCTATCTAATCCATCTTGAATTAATTTTTGTGCCTGAGGTGAATTGTGAGCCCTGTTTCATTCTTCTGTAGATGTAGATCCTATTTTCTAGCACCAGATGTTGAAGAGGGTGTCTCTCATTTAGCTTGTTTTTGTCTTTTTTCAAAAATCATCTGCCTGTAGGTGGATGCCTTTTTGTCTGAGTTTTTTAATACTGTTCCATTGGTCTATGTATCTATCTTTATGCTACTGTCATGCTATTATATATAATAGTTTTATTAGCATCTCATTCAATCCAATATATTAATTCATATGAAATTCTGTTGTTCAATCTCATCGGGTGAGGTTATACAATCATCATTGCTATCGACTCCCCATTTACACACACACCCTCCCTTCCTGTACCCTCAGGGAACCATTACTCCTGTCACTATTTCTGAAGAGTTATCTATCTTGACTTTCATGTACCTCATAATCTTAAATATACAAATTAAAATATGCAAAGCTAACTTGATTAATGACATAAAACAAGTAAAAACCATAATAGTAAGGGGAGGAAATATTTATGAACTAGGGGCTAATTATGTGGTTCATCAGTGCTATACTGCACCCTGACTTTATCATCCATTCTGTGGCCCTTGTGAGAGGAACTGCCCAAGTATCTTGAAAGTAGGTTTTGGGTCTCCACTAGATCAATGCCACTGCACATTGGTTTGGTTGTATGTTTTTGGATTTCTAATACCTCTTCCCATCGACACCTCATGATTACACAGGCTGGTGAGCTTCTTCCATGTGGGCTTTGTTGCTTCCCTGCTAGATGGATGCTTGTTAACTACATGCCTTTAAGACCCCAGACACGATAGCTTCTGATAGCCGGGCACCATCAACTTTCTTCACTATACTTGCTTATGCTTAAGACCCATTTTGTCTTCAGCGATCATAATCAGAGCATCATATAATGACACATTGTTAGAACAAACCATTCATGTACTGAGGCAAGATTTTACTAGCAGTCCAAAGTCCATCTGCTTCCTTGTTGTAACTGTATATATATATATATATATATATATATATATATATATATACAGTCATCCAGCCCGGACAAGCTTGACCTTGCTACAGTCACTAGCCTGAACTCTGTTACTGTTTGTTACCTGAGCTTAGTGGTCTATTATCTTATAACAGTGAACAGCCCTGCCCTTTGAAGCCTGACTTTCAGACGTACTGACCTTCACTTGTTAACATGCTAATTACCTAGGCTTATAGATAAGGCATTTCTGCTTGTCTTGACTTGCATCTTTGTGATTGGTTGCTATAAGTTGCCTGCTTCACTCCTGTATACCCTTATTAACATACGGACGTCTTTGAGGACTACAGCCCCTTTTGCGCATCATACTTGGCACTCGTCTAGGATTGGCCCCCTGTTGACTTTACCTCATTAGCATGAGCTTTGACCTTTACTCCTGACATTGACTATATTTACCCTAAGTTTTGCTCCAATAAACGAGACATGGTCAGAATCCTGTCTTGTCTCCATTTCTCGCGTCTCCTGTCCCCCCAATTCCCGCTCCTCCTTCCAGGACTTGTGAATTACGGACCCGCAGGCTGGGACACGTAGCGCCCAAACCGTGAGGCCTGGACACGGAGGACCCAGTGAGGAAGAGTGCTTGAGGAAGCTAGCTAGCGACTTTGGAAATCTGATAACAGAGCCACTGCGGGAGCCTGCTGCAGTTTCGGCTTTAAGGTAAGTGGGTAGAGCACTAAATAATGGGGCAGGAATCAAGTTCATATGAGGAAAGTGTGGTACCGGAATTAAGCGTAAATGAGGAATATATGGTACAGTTAACTGAAGTTTTAAAGACGCGAGGAGTAAAGGTTAAGAAAGAGAATTTGTTTAAGTTTTTTGACTTTATTAAAAATTTATGTCCCTGGTTCCCTGTAGAAGGGACGATTGATATTAGGAACTGGAAAAGAGTAGGGAACGCCTTGAATGATCATTACGAGATTTTTGGAGCCAAGCGGGTTCCTGTTACTGCTTTCACTTATTGGGGTTTGATAAGAGATTTAATTCATATTCAAGAGGATAACCCAAAAATTAGAACTGTAATTTCCCGAGTGGAGGAAATTTTAAAATCCAGTAGTGGCTGAGCCCCGGTAGCGTAGTGGTTGTGCGCAGGACTGCGGCCCACTGGGATGGAGGTTCGATTCCGGCTCCTAGGAGCAAAGGCTGGGCCTCCTACCCACCACCAGGGCAGTGATGCCTAAAAAAAAAAATCCAGTAGTAAGCCGCCCCCTCATTGTGAATCTTCTTGTTCTGATGAAGACTTGAAGTTTGATCTTATCTCGTTACACGATGAGGAGCATAAGGTGCCTACTAAGGAAGAAAAATTACCTTTAAAATCACATTATTTTGAAAAACCTCTTGGCTATAAAGAACAAGTCCATAATTTGACTGATCCCGGAGATTTTGTAGTGGATGAACCACCTCCTGATCCTTCAGAGGCGGATTGGGATGACATAGATGAAAAGGCCATTAAATACCGTAACTCTGACTGGCCTCCCTCGACCTCAAGGTCCCCTCCTTGCATTTCCCCTTTACAGCCTACTGCTCCTTTGATGCCTTCCAGTCAGGCTTGTACTAAAACACATGTCTCGTCTCGGTCAACGTTTAAAACAAAAACTCAGTTGTCCAAGCGAGACAAGCCTTCTTGCTTGTCTTCTTTTCAGCGCTCTTGCAAGAAATTGGTTTTTCCAGTAATTGAGGTTGAAGCCAATGATGACAATAGTGATGAGGATGCAGTACCCACAAGAAAACATGAGCCCTTTAAATTTTTGTTATTGAAAGAACTCAAAAAGGCAGTCTCCACTTATGGACCCAATACACCATTTACTATGAGCCTTGTAGAAGCTCTTTGTGATAAATG
>PVJH01036477.1:0-18744 GCA_004026705.1 Nesogale talazaci | reverse complement strand
CCACCCACTATCATGACCCCAATTCTACCACATAAATCCAGCTAGATCAGGAGATGTACCGTGAAGTTGGAAACATGGGAAACTTAGGATAGATGATCCATCAAGACTAATAATAGGAGTGGTAATACTAGGAGGGTGGAGGGAATGGAGGAATAGAAAGGGAGAACCAACTTCAGGGATCTATACATGTAGCCTCCTCTCTGGGGCACGGACAACAGGGAAGTGAGTGTTGGGACACATTGTACAGTGTACAGGATGAAAAAATAATTTGTAAATTACTAAAGGTTCAAGGGGAAGCGGGGGAGGAAGGGTAATATAGGGAGCTGATACTGGGGGCCTGGAGGGAGGGAGAATGTTTTGAGAGTGATGATGGCAATGGGTGTGTAAAAGTGGCCTGCATACAACTGATGTTGTTAGGAATTGTGATGGGAGTTGTATGGGCCCCCCAATAAAATGATTCATTAAAAAATAAGGGGGGAGAGGAAAAGGGAGGTATTTTTTTAAGAGGAGCTTGTACCAAAGGCTCAAGTAGAACATGTTGGGAAATGTATGTGGAAACATGTGTGCAAATGTGCTTGATACAAATGATGTACTGGATGTTGTAGTAGCTGTAAGAGCCCCCAATAAAATTTAAAAAAAAGTCAATAAGGTTCCTACTCCCACCAGGGCAGTGATGCGATGTTAAAAAAGGTGAGAATTAAAAAAAATAAAATAAAATCAATAAGGTAAGCTTTAATGATAAAAAATTAGCACCTTATCATAAGACCTTATGATTCATTTTTAATTCTTCAATTTTTTAATCTTTTCTGTTTTCTTTTTAAAAATCATTTTATTGGGGGCTTGTACATCATTTATCACAATACATACATACATGCTTATACTGTGCCAAGCCCCTTCCCCTGCCTGCTATTGTCGTCATTCTCCACATCTCTGCTTTTCCACTTGAGTCCTTGATTTCAGCTTCTCATCCCTTCCCCTCCCTGCTCCCTGCTGCTCTACCATCCCTCATTACTTTATGAATTATTATTAAGTCATATCTTACTTTGTCCGACGTTTCCCCTTGCCCACTCCTTCGTTTAGCATCCTCCAGAAAGGAGGGTATGTGTCAGTTCTTGTGATTGGGTCCCCCTCTGTACCCATCTGGTACTCCACTCTCACTCTCACTACTGGTCCTGAGGGGTTCATCTGCCCCGGGTTCCTGAGATTTTCAGTTCCCATCTGTACCAGTGTACATCTTCCAGTCCAGCTGCATCTGTAAGGTAGAATTGGGATCATGATAGTTGAGGGGAGGAAGCCTACAAGAGCTAGAGGAAAGTTATTTGTTTCATTGCTAATTCCCTGCACCCTGACTGGCCCTTCTCCTCCCCCCGAATCAAGAAGGGAACACTCCTGATAGACAGTCAGGGGAAAGAATGACAGGTCCGACGGTTTCTGGGGTGCATGGGGGAGGAAAGGGGGCATGGACAGGTTCATGGACCGGGAGAACAACAAGTGTCTGGAATTCTTTTCTTTCTTTCTTTTTTAAAATCATTTTATTGGGAACTCATACAAATCTTATCACAATTCATCCATCCATCCATTTGTATGTCAAGCATATTTGTACATTTATTGCCTTTCTCATTCTCAAAACATTTGCTTTCTACTTAAGCCCTTGGTATCAGGTCATTTCCCCCTCCCTCCAGAACCCTTGATAATTTATAGATTATAATTTTGTCATATCTAACCTGCCCAATATCTCGCTTCACTCACTTCCCTGATGTCTGTACCCAATGGAGAAGGTTATATGTAGATCCTTATAATAGGTCCCCCCTTTCTGCTCAACCTTTCCTCCACCCTCCTGGTATTGCCACTCTCCCTACTGGTCCTGAAGGGATCATATGTCTTGGATTCCCTATGTTTACAGTCCCTATCTGTACCAGTGTATAACCTCTGGTCTGGCTGAATTTGTAAGGTAAAATTGGGATCATGATAATGGGGGTGGGGGCAGGAAATATTGAGGAACTGGAGGAAAAGTTATATATTTCATCATTGCTACACTGCACCCTGACTGTCTCCTCTCCTCTGTGCCACCCTTCTGTAAGGATATTTCACTTCACCTATGAATCTTTCCCTTGTTTCTGTAAATAGATTGCTATGAAACTAGTTAAATATTGCTTTGGATAAAACCCCAGTTTGTTGTTCCTTTAAATAAAGAAATTAATTAATTTCCGTATTGTAATTTTAGCTTCATGGTGTTGTAAAATACATACATACATACATACATACATACATAGGACCATTTCCATGGAAGAGCTGCCTATTTTCAGGTACCAGTTCCCAGAAGCCTTTCTCTTGGGCTTCATTTTCCTTTCAGAATAATGCAATCAGTCTCTGATAATCTACTTAGCCATCTTGCTGGATGATGCAAGGGAAGTGATTAGTTATTAATCAGATTGATTTAATGTCATGAAGGGCTAGAGCAGCCAGATCGGAAAGCCCAGGCTATGGAGGCTACAGAGGCTAGGAGGACTGGTGGGGGAAGGGCAGAGAGGCAGCGGTTCAGCTGAAGAGTTCCAACAACCCTCATCAGAGTACCTGCATTTCATTCCAAAGGAATTTGGGTTCTGGCAAGGGTGAGAGGAACCACCAGAGCAGCATCTTTGTGGCCACAAGAACAAGCTGGGTCTGAGGAGCACTGGCAAAGAAAGGCTAATAAAACCACCTCTGCTGGTCCTGCAGTGTCCCCTGCTGGTTGCATGTATGCTTACTGTCCAGGATCCTGTTAAATGGTCACAGTGATGACTACCCTGAAGCTGCGAAGCCAAGGAAAAAGCAGAGTAAAACCTGCCAACACTGAAACCTATAGAAAACAGAGGAAAGGTCAAACATTTTCTATTAAAGCCAAGTGATTGAAAGATGGTAAGACTGTGCCCTGGTAAGGAAGAAAATCTGTGAGACCTGGAAAACAAAACAGTCTTACTGAGTTCCAGCTCTCATGCCTTGTGTTATAAACGGATATATCTGATTGTGTTAAAGAAACAGTGTCCTGAGACAAGATGGCAGCATCCGAGAAGCTGGAGGAGCCGGTGGAGAGACCACACAGCTTTGCCCTGATGGAACCAGATTCTGAAGCTAGGGCAGCCAAATGGAGACCTCTGCCAGCGACGACTTGCTTCTGCCACCACGGGATGCTGTTGATGGACCCTGAGCCCTAGAAGCGAGGAGCCATGTGGAGACCCCTGCCAACACAGGGATTATGCACCAACTGACCTGTGACTTTGTGAATTGGAAGGAGACATTGTAGACTGGTGTCAGGCATATGGGTTAATATTAGACTTGTGACTTTGAACTGGACTGGGTTGGGATGCTTTCTCAGTGTTCCATTCCTTTTGTATATAAACCCTTTCCTTATATCCAAAAGAAAGAAAGAAAGAAAGAAAGAAAGAAACAGTGATCTGATAAATGACAATCTAAGAAGGAGTAACGGTTCTCATAGGAGATTTCCCTTTGCTCTATGAGAGAGAAGGACTGAGAAGGTATTGGTCTCTTAAAAACACACAGGGAGTGCTCATTCTCCCTCCCCCTTTCTTCCCTGCCCTCCTCATCCTGCTCTTTGGACGGGTGGTCATGACTGAGAAACCTCCTGGCCCATGGCTGGAGTGGTCACTGGGGGTGGGATGGGCGACTTCTTTGTTTTTCCAGAGCTAAAGGCTTGCTGAGGGTTGACCCCATTGTCCATTGGGATCTTTGTGAGTACCTGGTGGGCTGGACCAGGCAGCCATCCATGTAGGTGGAGACCACCTGCAGCTCCTTGGGACTACGACTGGAGTTTTTACTCCTATAAACAGTTGAAGTCACAGAAACCCATGGGGTGGGGGACATATCTTTATGAATCAGCATGGATTTGCTGGCAGTGAGTTTGGTTTGGTTTATTTCATTTTGGGTACACAAATACCCGGATGGTGCAAAACAGTTCAACTGCTGTCTACTTACTAAAAGGTTAACAGTTCAAATGCACCTAGAGTTGCCTTGGAAGAAGGGCCTGGATATTTAATTCCAAGATATTATAGTTGTTAAAAGCTATTGAGTTGAGAATCTAGGGCTTGTCATGAGGCTGCAGACTTTTTCTCTCTGAGACATGGGGAAAATAATTTAATCTTTTTGGGCCTCTGCTTCATTACAGTTATAATTTAAATATGGTTATTAGGATTTAAAACAGAGAAGGAAACAATTGAGCCATTGTTACTGCAATAGTGAGTGCTTCATCATGGCACAGATGGGGACTATATAATATGTTTTTTCCTTAAAGCCTAAAAAAGTGGGCATATTTTGCCTTTCCTACTTTTTGTAGCTTCCGCTGTATGAGCTGAATAGAGTTGGATTCTTGTGGGTTACCATACTTAGCTAATTATCCAAGCACATGACGTGGCACACCTGTTCATATTTCCTTTTTTACTATTTGGTTTAGAGGTAATAAAATCTGTTCATTTTCAAAATGCATTGGTTGCTTTAATAATGCACATGTCTCAATGTCTCAATTATTGAGGGAATTGAAGAGAAGAACCGCCAAAGTTTCAGGGTCAGTCACTTAGAGGGACATCCAGACAATGCTTCTTTTACTTAAAAGGCCAGTCGCTGGGGCTGGGATGTTGTTGTATCTGGGAATTTGGTGTGCATTCACTTGGGGAGTTGTCTGTGTGGTTGCTGCTATACCACATGGGGAGTTGTCTGTGTTGGTTGCTGCTATACCACATGGAGTCTTTGAATGGGAAAAATGTTTAAACATCTGACTGCTAACAAGAAGATTGAGGTTAAGAGAACCCAGAGGCACCTCAAAAGGTCTGGCAATCTATTTCCAAAAACCTGTCCTTGACACCATTGTGGAGTACATTTCTGTTCTACAGCACGTGGAATCACCATGAGTCAAAGTTCACTCCACAGTACCTAAATTTCTGGAATGGTACCCTTGAAGTTCTGACACTACAGAGATTTAAGCCTGGCAGTGTTTGACCTTGGTGGATTTGGCAGTTTTCAAACGTAATTCTTAATTTTAGGTGTCAATCTTTTAATTATTCTCAAAAGAAATGCACACTAGAAATGCAAAATAGTGGTGAAAAATATTCAGAGCAGAAAGAGCTCAAGGATCCATCAACAGATGACTGGGTTAGCAAGATTAACACACAATGTGGAATGCTGCTCAGTCACAGGGCAAAGGAAATTCTGAGACATGCTAGGATATGGAAGAACCCTGAAAACATGTGGATTGACGTATGTGAGACTCTAAAAGACAACCATTGTATGATCCCACATAGATGAAATACCTTGAAGAGAGCAATGCATGGGGCAAAACTTTATTCCTGGTTAATAGGGGCTAGAGATGGGGCCATGTGGGTCACTGAAAAAGGACATATAGCTTCGGTTCTGGTTAATGAAGTAATTTTGGCAACAAAGAGTGGGGAATGTGAGTAGGATGATTTCCAGGAGAGTGTACACGAGCAACTGGGTCAGGCTAGATTTGATAATTTCCAGGAGAGTGTGCACAGACAACCGGGTGAGGGTAGATGCGATAATTTCCAGGAGCGTGTACACTGACAAGCTGGTCAGGGTAGATTTTATGCTATGTATCCTTCAGCACAATAAAGCAAGGCTTGCAGGATGGACACAGATCAAAGTCAGTAGCTGAGATCTAAGAGGCCAAAGAAGGGTAGGAGATTGACAACCTGCTGGTGCTCCTCCCTCAGCCCTCACCAACAAAACAACAAGCAAGGAAAGCCTGAGCTCTCTTGTGCATAGTTACTAATCTGTAGTAAATATTTTCACATTTCTTTCACCACATCAAAGATTCAGCTTTTAGGTAGGATTGACCTCCATGACTTCCCAATCCCACAACACCTGCCTGTAGAACCAAAATCTCCTCAATTATACAGATCTTAATTGGTACAGAGTACCCAGGAAGCAGCTTACTTGGGATTATTTACTAATCTGCACAGGACACTTTTACTTTTTTTTCTCAACAATTTTATTGGGGGCTCTTACAGCTCTTATAACATTCAATACATCATTTGTATCAAACATATTTGTACACATGTTGCCATCTTCATTTCCAGATGTTTTCTACTTGAGCCCTTGGTATATGCCCCTCTTTCCTCCTCCTTTTTAAAAATAAATCATTTTATTGAGGGCTCATACACTTCCCCTCATGATCAATACATACATCAATTGTATGCAGACCACATTTGCACACTTCTTGCCATCATCACTCTCAAAACATCCTCCTTCCACTTAGACCCTCAGTACCAATTCCCCATATTTCCCCTCCCTCTTCACTTCCCTTCCCCCATGAACCCTTAATAATTTACAAATTGTCATTACTTTTTCATATCATAAATTGTCCAATGTGTCCCTTCACTTACTTCCCTGTTTTCCATACCCCAGAGAGGAGGTTATATGTAGATCCCTGAAACTGGTTCCCCCTTTTTATTCTACTCTCCCGGTCTCACCACTCCCACCACTGGTCCTGAAGGGATCATCTATCCTGAATTCCCTGTGCTTCCAACTCCAGTGTACATCCCCTGGTCTAGCTGGATTTTCACTTTCACTTTTTGTAGATGTGGTGAGCCCATGTGAAATTGTTCACGACAGGTGAACAAGTAAGCACAAACAAACCTGCACTTCCTTTGCAAGTGTCTGTCTCTGCAATACCTCAAAGTACGAGGCTCAGAGGGCTAGTGTAGGACCAGGAGTGTGGCCTCCTTTCTTTTCAGAGATGTGCAATATCTTCTTCTGGACCCCTGCCCACCCTAGCCCCCAACCAGTCTGGGGTGACTTGAAAATTTTCCTTGCAGAGACTTCACCCTAAAGTCTTCCCCCCACACCACATGCTTTTACTGATGACTTGCAAAGATGACGTTATTGAATCTGGATTATATTTGTTAATGATAGTGCATTGCTTCCCAGGATTTCCCAGATAACATTCTGTAACACATTTACTCTTTTTTGAAGTGTTTTGGTGGATAAACAATTGGTTTCCCTATTTTTAAATCCTGACTCCCTTCCTATCTAGCTTTGTGACAATAGAGACATTTTCTTTCACTAGGACCCAGTTTTCTAACCTGGGAAATGGAAATAATAATAATAACAACAACAACAACCAGGATATTACATGTCTTAGCATCCTATTGCTTTTCTAAAACAACACCCTGAAGATAGTGACTTAACACAAAAATCTATTTCTCACAGGTATGGGGGTCAGGAGCCCCAAAGCAGTATCACTGGCCTGAAATCAAGGTGTGGGCAGGGCCACATTTCCTCTGGAGGCTCTACGGAAGAATCTGTATCTTGCCTTTTCCAGTTCCTCACAGCTACCAATGAAGTCCTGCTCACACAGTAGGTGACTTACACATGGAATGGCTAACTGCCAGTCACTCCAAGGAAGAAAGACGAGATTTTCTGCTTTGGAAGCCCAAAGAGATCAGTTTAACTCTGTTTTACAGAGTCATTAAGGTTCAGAACTTATTTGATGGTATATTGGAGTTCAGTTTAGTTTGGTGGCTACCAGCATTACTTAGCTTGTGGCTAAGGCATCATTCAAACTTTTCCTTCCCTGGTTAACATTACTTTCTTTTCTACTGTCTATATCAAACCTCTTTCTTAAAAGGACTCTTTTAGTGCCACCTGAATAATCCAAAATAATCTTTGTATGTCTAGATCTCTAGTTTAATCACATCTATAAACCCATTGTCACATATGGTAGCATTTACAGGTTCTGGATATATATTAGGGGACCTTAATTCAGCCTCCCACAGTTGTCCCACAGTGGGACTGGTTGTGGCCCTCAGGGAGATGTTATTTGTGTGAAAATGCTTTCTTAACAGAGAAATACTATCAGATATACTAAGCAATTTTTATTGCAACTATATTTATCTGTTCCAATAGTGATATGTATATTAGAGTAAGGTAACATAGTGAGGTGTTAAACAGTAGCAATAAAACTAACTGTACCAAACGCATCACAGGAATTCATGATGACAACAGCAGGAAAAGCCATGCAAAGCAGAGCAGTATTGCATAGCAGCTCTGTAGTTCCAACGCTGTTTTCCTACACACTTCAAACTCTCTTTAAAAAATAAGTGTATTTAGAAACAAATAGCTGGTATCTTATAAGCAGGATATTTACTCACTCATTCAGTGAATATTGATTGAGCCTTATTTTAGTTACCTAAAATGTGATGCAACACAATTACTCAAATTAGATAGTGTATTTTTCTCACAGTTCTAGAGGCTAACTATCCAGATAAGGGTCTTGGCCATATTGATTCTCTTCCCTGTTAGCAGCCCCAGATGTTCCTTGGCATTCTTTGGATTGCAGATGATCTTCAAAAGGTGTGTGTGAGTGCCCAATTTGCTCATTATAACACAGAAGTGATTGGGAGTTTAGGATCCACCTTATGGTGGCATGGCATTATTAAAATAACCAAAGAAAATTCTATTCTCAAACAAGTTCACATACATCAGAACAGGGACAAGGAATGCTTCATTTATTTGGGAGAGCTATAATTAAATCCATAATAAGCATCTACTACGTACCAACATTGCTCTAAACACCTGAGTTCTATATACGTCAATAAAGATTAAGATCTCTGGCTTCATGGAACAAACAAGAGATATAAAAATAATAACACAGTTACAGAGGAAATTAGAAATGAGATAATGACTGCTGTGAAGAAATCAGTGTCAGATGTATGAGGGAAGATCCAGTTGGTTCTAGTTGTGAGAAGTTGAAATGAAGATTTGGGCAAACTGTTCATGGAAATCAGATAGTCAACGCTTACATTTTAAATGCTATTTCCTTCCATTGTTGTCCTATTGTTTATCACTATCGCAGTTGTGACCTCCAATGCTGTTATGGATTGAACCGTGCACACACACCTGCACATGCTGAAACCATAACCCCTGTACCTATGAATAGGGGCCATGGTAGAGCAGTGGATGACGCACTGAGCTGCTAACTGAAAGGTCATCTGTTCAAAAGCACTACACCATGGGGGAAATACGAAGCTTTCTACTCCTGTAAAGAGTGACGGTTTCAGAAATGCACAGGGTCATTTCTATCCTGTTCTGGAATAGACTTGATGGTGTGAGGTTCTGGGTTTTGTTTTTGTACCTATAAAAATGACCCTGTCAACAGATGTACAAATGTGCTTGACATACAATGGATGAATGCAGAGTTGTATGAGCCCCCAATGAAATGACTAAAAAAACACACCTCTGTTTGGAAATAGGATTTTTCTTTTGTTGTGTTAATGAGATAATGCCCGAGTAGGATGAGTCCTAAATCCAATCACTCCTGAGTTATAAAAAGTGTATAAAACACTAGGGGTGGTGAGGAGGAGTAGGGTAGACAGACACCAAGGAATTACAATGAACTCCAAAAGATGCAAGAAGCTAGAAGAAAGCCCTGTAGAATACAAGTATGACATATGAACCATTTGATACATAAACTAATATGTATTTGCAAACTGCCTGTGAGCATATAAAAGTATTAAAACCTATATTCACATTTATGGAGAAGCATCTTAAAATCTACAATACATCTTAAAAACATAGTTCACTAGATAGATAAAATTTTTAAGTTTAAATTTATTTTATTGGGGGCTCTTACTGCTCTTATCACAATCCATACATATATCATTGTATCTTATGATACATCTTTTTTTCATTTTTAATCATTTTATTGGGGGCTCATACATCGCTTCTCGTAATATATAAATACATATATTGTGCCATGCTTCTTCACATGCTCTCTGAACCTCCACTTTTCCATCTGAGCCTCTGACCTCAGTCTTCCATCCCTTCCCTTCCATCCTTGCTCCTCACTCCTCCACCAACTCTCAATATTCCATAAATTATTGTTTTGTCATAACTTACATTGCTCGATGTCTCCCCTTGCCCTCTCCCCCAATGTCTGTCCACCTGGTAGAGGGTTATATGTAGATCCTTGAAGTTGGCTCCCCTTCTCCACCCCACTTTCCCTCCACCCATCCTGCAGCTTCATTCCCACTACTGGTCTCACGGGGTTCATCCGTCCTGGGTTGCCCGCATTTCAATATCTCATTTCCACAGTAGTGTAGAACTGGGACCGTGACAGTTGGAGGGAGGAAGTTTTCAGGAACTAGAGGAAAGTTGTATGCTTCATTGCCACCCCCCTGAGCCCCACTAGCCTGTCTCCTCCCCAAGACTCCCCTGTGCGAGAGTGTCCAATTACCCACAGGAGGGCCTTGGGTCCCCACTCAGCTCTCCCAGCATTTGTAGTGCCGTGGTTCTTGTTTTTTTTTTGGGGGGGGGGCGCTACCCAGTGCTGCTCCTAAGAGCTGCCGCTGGGTTTGAACCACCAAGCCCACAGGCCACAGTCCCTCACTCAACCACTTAACACCACGGGGCTCAGCCCCAGTGCCGTGGTTCTTGTTCTTTGATGTTTGATATCTGCTCCCTTCAGCCCCCCCCGTGATCACACATGTTAGTGTTTTTCTTCCATGTGGGCTTTGCTGCTTCTGGGCTAGATGTCCATCCATTCACCTTCAAGCCTTCACGATCCCTGGTGCTTTATCATTTAGTAGTTGGGTGCCATCAGATTTCTCCTCTATGTCTGCTTTGGCTCCCTTCTGTCTTCCATGATCTTGTCGCAAGGGTGGGCACACAGTAATATGATTTTTGTTCTTTGATGCCTGATATCTGGGTCTTTCCACAATTCATGTTCAAGCAGGCTAGTGTGCATCTTTTAAGGTGGGCTTTGTTGTTCCTGGGTCATATAACCGTTTGTTCACCCTCAAACGTTTAGGTCCTCGGATGTCATATCTTTTGATAGCTGGGTACCATCAGTCATCTTTACCACTATTGCTCAATCCCCACATGTCTTCAGGGGTTGTCTCATGTGAGATCGCTCACAGTGATACAATTTTTCCTGTTTAATGCCCGAGACCTGGTCTTTTTGACATCTCGTGGCCACTTCTTCCCTGTGGG
This sequence comes from Nesogale talazaci, assembly GCA_004026705.1. Lineage (NCBI taxonomy): Eukaryota > Metazoa > Chordata > Mammalia > Afrosoricida > Tenrecidae > Nesogale > Nesogale talazaci. The sequence continues at coordinate 7,746 of PVJH01036477.1, read as the reverse complement.
CTTGGATACCTCTCCGCTAGATGGCCATTTGTTTATCTTCAGGTTTTGAGACCCCAGACTCCATGTCCTTTGGTAGCTGGGCACCATGGGTTTTCTTCACCACATTTACTTTTGAACCTATTTTACTTCAGTGATCACATTGGGCCCATGAGCATTCTGAAATGCCAAATTAGTAGAACAAAGTGTTGCCTTGAGGGAGAGCACCTGGGTAGGGATCCAAGGTCCAGCTTCTATCTTAGTATTAAAGCATATAAATATAAATATACATATCAGGATTGTTCCTTCCATATAATATGTGCTTATGTCTACATATGTACATACATATCTGTATTTAGACCTCTGTAAGTGCCCTTTGCCTTCTAGTTCCTTCCTCTGTTTCCTTGTGCCTTCCTCCCGTTCCACTGTCATACTCAGTCATCATTTGGGTTTCAGTACTTTCTATTACATTACCCTTACTTTGGCTTCACAAGGTCTCCCACATCCTCCCTGCCACTGTCTGCAGACTACCCATTGTTCTCCCCGACTCCAAGTCTGTCCAGGCCCCCCTTCCTTTGCCCTCTCCCCCGTGTCCCCCCAGTCTTCCTCTCCTCCCCACTGTCCAACCAGTAGTGCTCCTTTCTGGATTAGAACCAATTTTGGCTTAGCCCACATTTCTTTCCCACCACATGAGCCCCCCAAATGTCCTCTGTCATTGTCTACTTCCGTAAGGAGCAGGTCCTGTTGTTGTTTGCCCTGTCCCCCCTGTGGCATAGGTTTCTGCAAGGGAGTAGTCTTCTGGGCATCATGGGGACCAGACCATCTCTAACATCCTCTGTATCCACCTGTCTCCATGAGGGTATGGCATTCTGGTCCCTCCCCAAGCCTGTTCTCTGTTGCCCCTACTTCCATGTCTGGATGTGGCCGGCCCTGCAGCAATCTCTTTTCATTCCTTCTTCCATGTGACCACTCTGTCTTCATGATTAGGTGCTTCATGGTAAGATCTGCATGCCTGTTCCAGCTTCTGTGGAGATAAGACCTGTACTGTCCCCTAGTGGTGGGCAAGAGTTCTCCTCCCTCTGATATATTTTCACTTTAAAAACCCTCTTTTTCTCCTTCCCCCCACCTTCCTTCTCCCTTACTGTGCTGTACCCAACATGTACCTCCTTGGGTTTAGTTCCCCCTCCTCCTCTTCCCCTAAATCTCTACCCAACTGTGAAGTTATAAGAGGTTTCTCCTCTATACATACCTTGTTGATTGCACTTACCTCAGGGGACTCATGCTGTATTTCTCCTTTTGTGATTGACTGACTTTGCTTAGCATAATGTTCTCCAGCTTCTCCCACTAGGAGACGTGTTTCATGTGCTCCTTAGTGCTTTTGAGTGAAGCATAGTAGTACTCCATTGTGTGTATGTGCCAGAGTTTGCCGATCCACTCATCTACCGATGGAAATTTAGATTGTTTCCAACTCTTTGCGATAGTGAATTGCACTGCAATAAACATTGGCATGCATACGGCTGGTCTTGGTTTATTTCTTACCTCTTCTGGGTGGAGGGATAGCTGGGCCATAAGGTACCTCAATTTCCATTTTCCTTAGATAACTCCAGAGTGCTTTTCATAGTGGTTGTACATATCTACAGGACCACCAACAATGTAGATGTGTCCCTATTTTGCCACATGCCCTCAAGCATCTGTTGTTCTCTGATTTTCTGATTTGGGCTAACCTCAAGGGTGTTAGATGGCATCTCATGGTTGTTTTGATCTGCATTTCTCTGATGGCTAATGATCGGGAGCATTTTCTCATATATGTATTGGCCATATGAGTCTCTTCCTCAGTGAAACTTCTTCTTAGGTCTTTTCCCCATTTCTTCAAAGGGTTAACTGTTTTCCTCCTTTTGCAGGCAAGGAGGGCGTTGTAGATTTTCGTAATAAGCCCTTTGTTGTGCCATTGCTGAAAATCCTCTCCCAGCCTGTGGGTTGCCTAGTTACTCTCTTTTGATGTACACAGGTGTTTTATCCTTAATAAACCCCACTTGTCAATTTCAGGTTCTCCTGTGTGTGTACCCTGTCCTATTGCAGTCATTTTTTGTATTCCCTAGGCCAAGATTCTTAGATTTCTCCCAAGTTTTTCGCTAATGGTCCTGATGGTTTGAGGTTTTACTTCTAAGTCCATGATCTACCTTGAGTTTGTTCTTATGCATAGAGTGAGGTAGAGATCTTGTTTCATTTTTCTACATGTGGATTTCCATTGTCTGCAGCACCATTTGTTAAATACAGCATCACCCTCCCACTTGATGCTTTTGGAACCCTTGTCAAAAATCAGTTGTCTGTATGCTAATGGTTTTATTTTGGGGTTTTCTATTCTTTTCCACTGGTGTGTGTATCGGTCATTGTGCCAGTACCGTGCTGTTTTGACTACTGTGGCTTTGTACTAGGTGTGAAAGTCAGGTAAAGCAAGCCCTCCTACTGTATCCTTCTCCTTGAGGAGATCTCTGCTAATTCTGGGCTTTTTCCCTCTCCTTATGAAGTTAGTAGTCAGTTTTTCCAGTTCTCTAGAGAAGGTTGTTGGTAATTGAATTGGGATAGCATTGAACTTTTAAAGTGCCCTGGGTAGTATAGACATCTTTACTATATTGAGTCTCCCAATGCATGAGCATGGGATATTCTTCCATTTGTGGCGGTCGCTTTTGATTTCCTGTAGCAGGGTTTTGTAGTTTTCCTTGTGTAGGTCTTTTATCTTTTGGGTTAGATATATCTCTAGATATTCCAATTTATTTTTAGCTGTTGTGAATGGTGCTGCCTTCCTCATCTCCTCTTCCATGGTCTTGTCAGATGTGTATAGCAAACCAAACAACTTCTGCTTGTTAATCTTGTATCCTGCTACTCTTCCTTATTCTTCTATTGCAGTTAGTACTCCAGTTGTGGAGTTTGGGAGATTTTGTATGTACAGAATCATGTCACCAGCAAATAATAATAATTTCACCTCTTCTTCTCCTAGGTGAATCCCCTTGATGTCTTTCCACTGTCTTTTATTATTAGCTAGAACCTCCAATACTGTATTGAATAGCAGTGGAGATAGGGCATCCATGCCTAGTCCCCTTTTTCAGTGGAATTGATTTAGTCTTTTCTCCATTGACTATGATATTATCTGTCAGTCTTTCATAGATGACTTGTATCAACTTGAGAAACTGCCCTTCTATTCCTATCCTCCTGAGCATCTTGATTAGGAAAGGATGCTGGCTGTTGTCAAATGCTTTCTCTGCATCTATAGATAATTATCATATGGTTCTTGTGCTTTATCTTATCAATGTGGTGTATGCTATTGATGGATTTGAGGATGCTAAACCATCCCTGCATCACTGGGATGAATCCTACCTGATCCTCATGGATTATGCATTTTATATACTTTTGTATCCTATTGGCCAATATCTTGTTGAAGATTTTTGCATCTATGTTCATTGGAGATATCGGTCTATAGTTCTCTATCCCTGTGGGATCCCTTCTCTGTTAGGGTATCAGAGTTATACTGGCTTTATAGAATGAGTTTGAGAGTTCCATCCTTTTTTATGCTCTTAAAAACTTTGTGAAGGATCAGTGCCAGCTCTTCCCTGAAAGCTTTGTAGAATTCCCCAGTGAAGCTATCTGACTGGGGAGGTTTTTTCGTTGGTAGCTTCTTGATAATCATATCTATTTCTTCTCTTATTAATGGGTTTGTTTAGGTTCTTGACTTCTATTTGGGATAGTCTGGGCAGAGATTGTTTTTCCAGGTATTTGTCCATGTCTTCCCCATTGTCGAACTCATTAGAGTAGAGCCTTTCATAATATGTTGTGATTATCCTTTTTATCTCATTAGGGTTGATTGTGATTTCCCCTGCTTCATTTCTCGTCCTATTGTTGCATGCGCTTTACTTTCTTTGGTTAATTTTGCCAGCGGTGTGTTGATTCTATTGATCCTTTCGAAGAACCAGCTCTTTGCTGCATTGATCTTTTGCATTTTTTTTTTATCTTCCCAATGATTCAACTCTTCTCTGATTTTTGTTGTTTCTTTTCTTTTACTGTTTGAGGGATTGTTCTGTTGACTCTGTTATAATTTTTGGAGTTTCAAGGAGAGTGTATCTGTCATAAGTCTCCCTTCCTATCTCATTTATGCACCGATTGCAATAAAGTTACCTCTGATGACTGCTTTCGCTGTATCCCAAAGGTATTGATAGGAGGTGTTTTCATTCTCATTTGCTTCTACAAATTTTTTGTCCTCCCCTCTGATCTTGGTCAGTACCCATTCATGCCGAAGTAACTCATTATTCATCCTCCAACTGTTTGCCCTTACTTTCCTGCTTGTCCTTCCTTTGATTTACAGCTTTATGGCATGGTGATCAGAGAAGGCCGTCTATCTGATCTCTGCATGTTTGAAGTTAGTTAAGCTTGACTTGTGACCCAGCATGTGGTCTATCTTCGAAAATGTGTCATGTGGGCTAGAGAAAAATGTGTATTTTTTGTATTTGGGTGAAAAACTCTAAATATATCTATCAGTTACCTGATTGAATTGTTTAGTTCTATAGTCTCTTTCCTGATTTTCCTTCCCAATGATCTATCTTTCTTTGAGAGTGTTGTATTGAAGTTCCCTACTATTATTGTTGCGGCTGTGATATCTTTTTCATGTTCTGGATTGGTGCATTTATGTTTATTATACTCACAGGCTCCTGGTGAAGTGTTCCTTTGAGCATTATAAAGTGGCCCTCCTTATCTCTTTCTATTGTTTGAACCTTGAGATCAATTTTGTCTCAGATTGAAATTGTAACTCCTGCTCTTTTTGAATCAGCATTTGCCTGGTAAATCCTCCTCCAGCCTTTTATTCTTAGTTTATTCTTGTCTGTGATCCCAAGATGTGTTTACTGCAGGCAACAGATTGATGGGTTGTGTTTTCAGAGCCAGTAAGAGAGGCGTTTTATTTTTTTTTTTGCATCATTGCCCTCTGGTGGTGGGAGTAGGAGGCCCAGGCTTTGCTCCTGTGGAGCCGCTGCTGGAATTAAGCCTCCATCCTAGTGGGCTGCAGTCCCGCGCACAATCACTACGTCACCGGGGCTCAGCCCGAGGCATTTTATTTTAATGAAGGAATTGAGACCGTTTACGTTTAGAGTTTTTATCCTCACCTGCAGGTTCATTGCTGACATCTCTTGTCTTTTGCTTTGCATGATTTTCTATTACCTATTTTTGTTGCTGTGCTGTGTTTTTATAGGACCCTTCTTTGTTGCCATGTTTTCTTCCTGTGACCACATTTTCAAAGTGATTGGTATGGGTTTGTTGGCTTCTGGATGGAATTGGGTGGTATGATGTGCTTCTGCTTGTAGTTGATGGATGTTGGTCTTCCTCAGGTCCTCCTCAGGGTTGGGTGCCTCATGGCATATTCCTTAAGTTTTTCCTTGTCCTGGAAAACCCTAATCTCTCCATCTATTTTGATAGATAATTTTGCAGGGTAGAAAATTCTTGGGGAGGCATTGTTTTCTTTTAGCTTCTGGAAGATATTGGCCCATTCTCTTCTCCTTGTCATGGTTTCTGTTGACAGATCTGCACATATTCTAACCTGAGAACCTTTGTATGTGACCGTTTTCCTTTCTCTTGCTGCTCTTAGGATTTTCTCTTTTTCCTCGAAGTTGGATAATTTAATTATTATATGCCTTGCAGAGTTGTTCTTGGGGTCTACTCTACTTGGCATCTTCTCGGCTTCCTGTATGAGTGACTGATTCTCATTCATTAGAGTGGGGAAATTTTCTTCCAGAAATTCCCTTGTTAATTTAGCTGTTGACTTCTTCGCTGCGTCTTGCTCAGGTAGGCCAATAATTCGGATTTGTTCCTTTTCATAGCATCAGTCATTTATCTCTGGTTTTCTTTTGTATCTTTTATAATTTTCTTTGACTGCTTTTCCTGTTTGCTAAGGTCTGCTTGCTCATCTTCAAGATCACTGATACGGCTCTCAGCCTCCTCTATTCTATTTGTGAGATAAGTGATCTTGTGTGAAGCTTCAGCTACTTCCTCTGTTAGTTCCTATATTCCCCTTTGGTGTGTGGACTTCACACTCTCTATCATGGACTTCATGCCCTCTATCATGGCCTTCATCTCTTCTATCACTGCATCTTTACTTCCCTCATCTCCAGTATTACTCCACACAGAATTCTGAAAATTTCTTTTTGTGGCAGATCCACGGCCAATTCTTCTATGAGTGTCATAAGTTCTGTTGCTGAGGTTTGTCTATATTTTTTACTTGTTGGGGGTGGCATGGTATGATGCTGTTTACCTGTTGATTTTGAAGAGGTGGGCGCCATATTCCTAAGAGACCAAAGGGCCTTGCATATTCTTGCAGTGTTATTAGCAATGGTGTTTACACTGGCTACCTTTGGCCTGTTATGGAGTTAGGTGCAGCTCCTGTGTAAGTAGGTGCTGAGAAGACCAAAAATTCAGCAGTAATAAGAGGTGGTGGGTGCCATTGGGGACAGCTATGGGAACCTCAAACTGATGAATAAGTGGTGAGACTATACGAAATCCCTGGGCGGGTGTTGGTGTTGCTTGAACCTAGAATGGTGTGATCCTCGCTGGATTAGGGGAGTTCCCAGTGCTGGGTCGCTGGTCTCCTGTATTCCCAGACCCTGGCTAGGTTCGAGGGGAGGGTGCCTTCTGGGTCTAGTATGAACTCTCCACTGATCTAACTGCTGTGTGGATCTGCAAAGACCCAGACCATAAATCTGGATCAGGTACTTCAAGGCTGGCCTCTAAGACTCTAGCTTGCATGGTTCGGACTGGATCTCTGCTTTCCTACAGCTTCTGGAAGGTTCGCCCTGCAAGGTTGGTTAGGCTTCATCCAATCCTCAGACTCTCCCTGCTGCAGCAGAAGTGACACCAACACTCTACAGGATGCAGTGATTTTCCAGTTATCAAATTTTAAGAGCCCTTTTTGCGGTGGTTGTTCTCCTCTGTCTCTGGATGAGTTAACACTTCTGAGCCTGAAATGCCCTAGTCTGTGCTTCAGAATCCTGACAGTATGACGGGACGAGTGTGTGGTGTACCTAAAGGGTCAGGCATAGTGGCTGCAAAATGTGTGCTGGAGATGCCCAGTTCCCAATATTCACTTTGCCAGCTAGGGGCAGGATCGTGTTGAAGGCCATATCGTCTCCCAGACTCCCTCTGCTATGGCAGGGCTGGGTGGCTTGCCTGTCTAGCTAGACAGAGCAGTCCACAGCTCTGACAGGTCCCAGCAAGGGCCCCTTTACTTCAGAAATCAGGACAGCACTCTCTGTGGACCGATCGCCACCAGACAAAGCAGCGCGTGTGAGCAACCCAGTCACCTCCCCTCACCAGCGATAACTAGTTGGTTCGCTGCAGGCACCAATCACAGCCGGGCAAAGTGGCCAGCGTTGGACAGCTCTGGTCCAGCCTCCCTGTCCAGTCTGAAAATGCGTCCAGTCTGCCCAGATCTAACCGCAGCTGATTGCAGCCACACAACAGCGTTGCGCAGCTTCAGGCCCCAATAGTCTCTAGGGAAGCGGCTGGCAGCTCTCCAACTTCCCAGCCACCTAAACTCCCTGCCATTAATCTGTGTAGGAGATTGCCGGGACACTCTGGGGATGCATGATCTAACACCTGCTCAGAGAAACGGACCCGGTCATGTGCAGGTCCCGGCCTCCTCCCCTTCGGCTGTAGCCTCTAGGAAAGCAGCAGAGAGAGCCGGCATCTGGCAGAGTTTCCCAGCCCGCCAGACCCGGCAGCCACTCGTTGTAA
>PVJH01036476.1:15000-19074 GCA_004026705.1 Nesogale talazaci | reverse complement strand
CTCTCCGGTGGTGGGAGTAGGAGGCCCAGCCCCACTGCTGGAATTGAACCTCCGTCCCAGTGGGCCGCAGTCCCACGCACAACCACTATGCCACCGGGGCTCAGCCCCCAAGTAAGTCTTTTAACCGTGCCTAGCCTCCACTATATAATGGGAGTGATAATAGCACCTTTGTTTATTGAAAATTAAATAGAGCAGAAGAGATGTTGACTTGTCATTGTGTCATCATTATCTATCACAGTTTGGGCTATGTGAAGAAAATTCTCACAGTTGCTATGCCAATAATAACTATTGTTTAGCAAGCATTTATTCTATGACCAGCATTGTGTTAAATAAATGTTTAGTCCTCAGAACCGCCAAGCACTCTTGTGTCCCTCCTTTTGTGTATGTGACAGAAGACGTTGGAGAGTGGCTACTACATCATTTACCCAAAGTCTCACACCTGTGGGAGTCAGTGTTGGTACTCTGCATCAGTCCGTTGAATCTAAGCTTGCTCTGCACTGCTGTCTTCTGCTGTTGCTGCCATCTCTGAGAGAGAGGTAAAAGAGTTCATCCACGGCTCTGTTGGGAGACAGCATTTCTGCTGAGAAGCTCCGCCCACCTGGCTGGCTGCAGTACCCCCATGTTTCCGCACCATTCTTCTCAAAATCTTGATGCTCACCACAGAGGACTATAATTGTCTTTTTCCTCCTCTTCTATTGTACTGTGCTGCTTGGGGAAAGGACCATATTGTGGATTTCTGAATCCAAAATAAGATCTGTAATAGAGGAGTGGAAGAAACCTCACTGCCATTGAGTCAGTGCCAACTCGGGGAACCCTAGAGGACAGGGTGGCACTGCCCTGTGAGTCTCTGAGAAGTCACACTCTGTGCAGAAATAGAAAGAGGGACTAGTAGTTTCTAGCTTCGGGCCTTGCCGTCAGCAGCCCACCACGTGACCTCTATGCCCCCAGAGCGTCCTCTCTGGAGTTAACGCAGATAAATTATTGAAGTGTTGCTCTGATACTGAACAGGGGCCAGCAGCACTTCCTGACCAAATGACACTTGGAAAAAAGGCCTGGGGACCTACATCTGGAAATCAGCCCTAAAATCCCTCTAGAGCACAGTGGTCCAGTTTGAGCTATCCATGGGGATGATAGGAGACAGGCAGTGTTTCACCTTTCACCAACTCATTGAATTTCTATATACCATGACTGTGATTTCTGGTTTCTACCATTCTTGTCCAAAATCAGTGAGTTCAACTGAAGTGACTTGTCTGCCACGGTTGTTTATTGTCTCGAAAAAAGAAAACCCTGCAAAATTGGGCCCTGAATGTTTGGAATTGGATTTGTCTTAGAACTTGAGCTCCCTTGACCTTTAGGGGATTCATGACACCTGGACCAGGTTGCTCAGTGACAGCGCCCTCCAACATTGCCACCGTGCCCCCAAAATTGCACGTTTTAATGGCTCTGTGCTACCAATCCCAAGCAATGAGGGTTGAGATTTATTCCAAAAAAAGCAGTTTCTAGTGGCTGAACCCCAGTGGCGTAGTGGTTGTGCGTGGGACTGCGGCCCACTGGGACGGAGGTTCAATTCCAGCAGCAGGGCTGGGCCTCCTGCTCCCACCACCGGAGAGCAGTGATGCCCACCCCCCCACCCCCCCAAAAAAAAAAAGCAGTTTCTATTCAGGGGAGAAGGACTCACTGAGGGTGGTCCATCATGGGAGAATTCTGGGGACAAAAAAAAAGAGAACTAGCTACCTTTCAGGCAGCCCTCTCAATAATTCTATAGGGAGGTCCTGCTTTTTACTATTGTGTGCCATTAAGTTGATTCTGATTTACAGTGACCCTAAAGGACAGAGAGTAGAATTATCCCATAGTTTCCAAGACTGTAATCTTTCTGTAGGAGCAGAAAGCCACGTCTTTTCTCCCATGAAGTGACTCGTGGTTTGAACCCCCAGCCTTTTGGTTGGCAAACAAGTGAGTAATCATTGTGCCACCAGGGAAGTGGCCTCATTTTATGCATGCAGCTGAGGCTTCCACGTGTGAGGGTAACGTTGTGGTTAGCCTTTGAACCAATGAGTATTTGTAACTCCTTTTCTGTGCTTCTTTCTCTCCAGTATGCCTTCCAACTAGCTTCTGGTCCCAAAATAAACAAAGTAAGCTTTTCTGATGAGAGGACTACACACCAATTTCCTCTGTGTCCCCCACCACCACTTGTTCAATTCTTAGTAGAGAAATATTCATTGTGTGACTGTTAAGTTGCTGGTATAAAAACTTACCTTTAAAAGTCGAGTGACTTTGCACTGGGACAGAGTTAATTCCTCAAGTGAATAATCTTTTTTTTTTTTTTTAAATACCCGCACGTGTTTCAGCGGTGGCGAGACTTGACAGAATCCAACTTTGAATGGACCGAAGCACCCTTGACAGCTCCCTGAAGTGGAGCTTCCTCGTAACCTAGCACACGCAACCCAAAAAGTGACAGAGGAGCAACTGCTTCTGCTTGGTGCCCCTGGAATACCCCACCCTGAGGGCAGACAAACTGTTGAGGAGAGGAGGAACAAGCTCTGATCCTAGCCTCTGAGTCTGCAACCTGTGTGTCTTGTCCACTGTCCCATCTACTTGTCGCAGGCTAGTCATCTCCAGCACAGACCCCAGCTCAGCCTGGAATGCAGTGCTACAAGAACAGGAGGCAGGATCTGCCTGCGTCCCTTCCTGCTGCTAGTGTCTTCCCCAAGATCATTGCCTTCTCAATCTCAGACCCAATGCTCTGTATTAAATAGGAGACACTGTGGACGATATTTTTCAGCAGACTTTTTTTTTAAAGCCCATAAAGCATCCTAGATATAAAGAAATGAAGCATAAAACTCAGAATGTTTGGAAGTCAAGCTGAAAATTGTGCCAGGAAATCACCATTTTCATTTATTAAACGGGAGCATAACTTCACAGTGGCAGCTAGATGTATTCTGGGAACCAGTTCTGTTTGGTACTTGCATGTTTTAGCAACCTGTAAGTGTATGACCTAAAAATCAAAATGTTACCCAGTTTACCCCCTGAAGTACAGTAGACTTGGAATGAGAACCAAAGTTTGCATTTGTCTGGGGGAAAGAAGTGAGTGGAGCACGGGAGTGGTCTGGGGCAACTTTCATTAGGTTTTGTTGAGTGTGCAGCGCGTGGGTCAGAACCGTGTTCTCCTTTTAATGTGCACATTTTTACCGAAATGGAGCCCCAGAGTCAGATACTGCACCCTCGCGAAGGCACATTCTGCGCTCTGCGTGCGCCCCTTCCCTTCGCTGTTGTTTTCATTTTCCTCTCCTGAACCTTGCTACCCTGGCTTCCGCACGGAGGCTGTAAAGGAAGATGGAGAGCCGAGTTACCTCAGAATGATCACTATCGTTAACATTCACGGGTGGTTCACTTATCATTCCTGACTGCACAGACATGGCAGCCGCTCGGAAGCGTCCGCAGGTGTAGCATGGTGATACATATTACATTGTGCCACAATGGATTTATGTATTCTATAACAAAAGAAAAGTGTAATGAAAAAATACAGAAGGTAATCCTTTATTCTTCCACCACACAATTTATCAGTAATGCCTGTGGAGGATAGTGCCAGGGATTTCCTCTGCTTGCTTTAACCTTGTCACCCAAGTATGTTTTGGTGAAATGACAGAAAAATACAGACTAGGGATTTTCCTCTGTTCAAAAGTCTTTCAAGAGGCCACTTTTAATTTATGGAAGTTAGTCCAAACACAAGGTACCCTTTTGAGTTTTTATTTTGCTATTGCTGGAAAAGATAAATATTAGCTTGAAATAATGCAAACTGCCAGGACCAGATTAGGAGCGAATGTAAGCAATTTATATTCTGACTCAAATCTGAAAAAGTTGAGGTGGATCCCAGGGCCTGGGAGCTGATGAGGTCTGGGCCAGTATTAGTTGGTGAGTGAGTACCTGAGAAGTTGTATTATTCCTTTCTCGGCCCCCCTCATTCACTGCCCAACATATTGTCACAGATGGAGCGCAGACTGACTTCTAAGGAGAAAGCAGAGGAGGCAAATCTGAGCTCGGATGATTGGCATTTATTCCAAACACACACTGGCC
>PVJH01036476.1:0-10000 GCA_004026705.1 Nesogale talazaci | reverse complement strand
TTTTTTTTTTAGGCATCACTGCCCTCAGGTGGTGGGAGTAGGAGGCCCAGCCTTTGCTCCTGGGAGCTGGAATTGAACCTCCAACCCAGTGGGCCGCAGTCCCGCGCATAACCACTACGCCACCGGGGCTCAGCCCTTTTTTTTTGGTTTTAGGGCATCACTGCCCTGGTGGTGGGAGTAGGAGATCCAGCCATTGCCCCTGTAGAGCTGGAATTGAACCTCCGTCCCAGTGGGCTGCAGACCTGCGCACAACCACTACACCACCGGGGCTCAGCCCCACAAATTTTTTCTTTACGACTATGAGGCACCTATGAACTCATTGGAATACCACTCTCTCTGTCCAATTGCATACTTGTTCACCTGTGTTCATCCTCAACAACCACATTCATCACACAATTATTAGGGTCATATTTGAGTACATCTCTGCTATTCCTGTCAGAATCTTTGTCCTATCCTTGGCAAAAAAAACTTAGACTTAGCCAGAAAAACAGGTACCTGCCTTGTGTATTCCTTTTCCTACTGTTGTCATTTTCTGTCAAGTTGATTCCACCGAATAAGGACCCTACAAGATACAGTAAAGCCCCACAGGGTTTTCTAACACATAATTTTTTTTTTTAATAACACATCATCTTTTTTTTTTTTTTTTAATTTTAGGCATCACTGCCCTCAGGTGGTGGGAGTAGGAGGCCCAGCCTTTGAACCTCCATCCCTGTGGGCTGCAGTCCCGCGCACAACCACTACGCCCCCGGGGCTCAGCCCCCACATAATCTTTAGAGAGCAGTTCACCAGCTTTCCCCCCCCCCCCCAAGGGAATGGTTAGTAGATTCAAATGCCCTACCCTCTGCTAGGACTGAGCACTTAATCTTGGGCCACCAGAGTTCTTCTTTTTTATACTACTGCTCCAGCTCTACTGTTCCTGGATAGAGTTTCTGAAACTGTCCATCTTTTGTTGTTGTTCTCATGCTGTATATCATTATGGGAGCAGATAGCCGCCTCTTTCTCCCAGTGCTGGCTGCCTGGTGGGTTCAAACAACCGACCTTACAGTTACCATTCCTAATGTACAGTGCCATCCAGGTTCCTTTCTTTTTCTACGCAACCTCATTGCCATCAAGTTGATGCTGTCTCGTAGAGACGCTGTAGGAAAGAGTAGACCTGCCCCTGTGCGTTTCCAATCCTGGGAAGTCTATGGAAGCAGAAAGCCTTTGGAACTGCAGACTCTGTGGTTAGCCCAGGGCGCCACCCCTGAGGCACTGGGACTTCTCTTCTTTTTATACTTGGGGCACCAATTACGATGGAGTCATCTACATAAATTACATTCTTGGTCCAAAGAGCATTATCAATTAAGTTCTTCCTATTAGTATATTAATATTAGTATATTACGTATATTAAGCAGAAGCTATTTGTTTCAGGTTAACTTGGTAAAGGCAAAGTATATTTTGTGTTTTTTTATTATTTTTTTTTATTTTGTGTTTCTGAACTTCATAATATAGAATGGATTTCTTTTGGAGGGTGATCAATGAAAAGAGGAAACTCCTCTTTTCAGAGAGGAAACCACAGTACATTTAGCTTGTAGGAGGTAAAGAAATAGTTACTGTTTGGCCATGAGGAACTTCATGGCAAGACAGTCTCCTCTGTTTCATTATCCTTGACCCCAGTGACCTGCACATCTCTGCAGGCTTTTGCAGGCCATGGACCAGCCTGGGACAGGAGAGCAAGAGCTCAGCTTTCCTCTCTTTGAATGCAGGAAGATACGCGCCTCCTGGCTACTCTTTAAGAGGCAGGAGAGAGACCCCTTGAAATTAAACAGCATGTCATGTTGAAGGGAAAGTTCTCATGCTATTTGGTTGTTAAAGTTAGTTATACTCAAACAAGATTTCAGAATTCTTTGGTTGGGTTGACAAGACAGTTCTTTTTTGCACCCACAAACCTTTAACTTCTCTCATCTTTTCCCCCTCAGATTGGCCACACAACTTTTTTTTTTTTTTAGGCATCACTGCCCTGGTGGTGGGAGTAGGAGGCTCAGCCTTTGCTCCTGTGAGCGGGAATTGAACCTCCGTCCCAGTGGGTCGCAGTCCTGCGCACAACCACTACACCACCGGGGCTCAGCTCAACTTTTTAATAATAATAATGAAATTAAAATTTAAACAAACAACAGTTCTAATATTTAAATAGTCTATTGCCCATCTCTGTGATGTTCCCACCCAAATTTTTATTTGTTAAAAGATCAGAAGGTGGGAAATGTTTGATTGAACAAAAGAATCCCCTGTTTAGGTAAATAAATTTGTCAATGGAAAGCCCTAGGGTTTTAAAATGCTTTTGCTTTTTATAAATAGAATATAATTACAGACACTTGTAACTGATCTAAAATTTTGACTTGTATTAGTTATAATTAGTTCAAGTCATAATTATTTATGAGCGCTCCAGGGCTTGGTGTTTGGGTTGGGTTTTTTCCCTATTAATATTCATGCACTGAACTCTAGTAATCTTTTCACAATACATCCCAGTCAGTTCTCTGCTAAGGCCCATTTTTAAATGTCTCTTTTAAAGTTTCTCTCTGGCTTTTTTCATTTTATTACTGACCTGCTTGACATTTGGAATGTCCCTGCATTGGCAGAAAATCCCCACTGTTTAAGAAAACTGTAAATGGAAAATTCCGTTTCGGGAGAAGTAGATGGAACCTCTTTACTCCTTTTAACAGTTGAGTGGGTGTGTTTTTTAAATAGTGAAGAGTAGCCTGTCAGGTCCCTTAATTTAGCCAGTGAAATATACTAACCTGTTATTTAGTGAATAAAGGCCTTAGTTCATCAAATCCTGTCTCTGTCAAGGTCATTCCTTACAGACCTTCTGAGCTTCTCTGTATTTTACTATTGTTGTTCTTCTTTACACATGCTGTTCCCATCACTGCATTGTACATATTGAATGTCAATTATCTGTCACATATACAAACATACATGTACACACATGTATGTGTATATGCTTGGCACACTCAATAAAAATTAATTTCTTAAAAACTGCTATTACCCATCATCCTTCATGAACCTCCTGCAATAGAATGTTAAATATGACACACACAATGCTGAGAAAGGGTGCCCGCTCCAATTTCAAAGTTGATATTGACAAAGATATTTGGCATCACAATTTACAAAAGAAGACATAGAAAATGACTGCAAGAGAGAAAAATAACAGGATGCAGAAGCTTTCTATGACCTAAAGGAGGGTCAGGGAATTCCTCCTTGGGTCATTGACATTTACATGGGTGACCTTCACATTTAAGCTTGGAAGATTTGGGGAATATGGGAGAGGGGCAGTATTGTTCAAAGCGGTGGCTGTATAAGGCATTGCCATATTTTAATGTATAAAAGAACATTTCTGAATACATAGCAGTTAATTCTCTTAATTCTCCTCATTTAAAAAAAATAATAATAAAACAGACCCTCTAAGAAAATGAAGCCAGGTGCCAAACACAATAAATGAAACTTACTGTCATGAGTCGATTTGAACATTTAAAAAAGCAAACAAAAAATGTAGTAAAGTGGACCCTCTAAGAAAGATGAAGTCAGGTGGCCAACACAGTAAATGAAACTTATATAAGTCGATTTGGCTCAAAGCAGTGTGTCAAATTGACCTTACAGGACAGAGTAGAAATGCCCCTGTGAATTCCCAATACTCTTAACTATTTATACGAGTAGAGAGCCCTGCCTTTATCTCCCAGAGCAACTGGCGATCTTGCAGATCACAGCCTCAACATTTAACCACTACACCATCATCGCTCCTTGTAAATGATAGGAGACACTTGTAATTGATCTATTGTAACTCATCCGTTGCCAGAGCCCAATTTTCTGGTTTTCAGTCTTGAGTTCTTCCCTGTTAAAGTTCCCCACATCTTAGCAGCAAATCCATTGGTTTTACCTCCAAAATAAATCTCTAAACCATTCAGTCTGTCTCTATTGGATAAGTCCAAGTCACCGTGATATTTCAAAATAGTAGCCTCACTGATCTTCTTGCTTCTGCTCTGGGCTATATCTGGTCTGCTGGGAACACAAAAGCTAGCGGGTTCGTTTAAAGGCTCAATCAGATCAGATCTGCTCCAAACCTTTTAATGCCTGCCATTTATTTGCATTTAGAATAAAACCCAAACTTCTAATCACTTATAAGATACATTGAGACTGAACAAACAGGGATTTTACAGAGAATGTGTATAAAAAGAACAGGGAAAAAATGACCAGAACTGATGGTTGCAATGAGAACTGATGGTTACAATATGACTGAGTGAGAACAGGCAGAGACCCCCAAGGAGTCAAGATGGCTAGGTGGGGCCTGGGGGAGTCAGAGCCTGTAACAGCATGTAAACTGACAGCAACAGCTCGCACAGTGGTCTTTTTTACCAGATAGACTTAGCAAGTTGTATCTAAATTCATTGTATTATTTATCGAGAGTTTTTTGTTTGTTTGTTTGTTTGTTTTTGGATTTTTTTTGGGGGGGGGCATCACTGCTCTCCGGTGGTGGGAGTAGGAGGCCCAGCCCCACTGCTGGAATTGAACCTCCGTCCCAGTGGGCCGCAACTTCTTAACTAATATACAAATCCCCTTTAAAACTCTCGATAAATGGGCTGAGCCCCGGTGGAGTAGTGATTGTGCGCGGGACTGCCATCCACTGGGATGGAAGTTCAATTCCAGCTCCACGGAGCAAAGGCTGGGCCTCATACTCCCACCACCAGAGGGCAGTGATGCTTTCCTGGCTTTCCTCAAGATCGAGTCCAAGGAGGGGAGAGTGAAAGGATAGAAGATAAGCTAACTTATTGAACATCTTTGTGTAGTTAACAGATATTATTTCATTTAATCTTCCCACTACCCCTAGGAAGATTTTATTATGCCTGTTTCACAGATGAGATTCAGAGAAATTAAAGTTACCCAAATTTTCACAGTAAATAAGTGACAGATCCTAAATTGGAGCTTAGGCTTTTTTTGACCTCAAAGCTCCTACTCGTTTTATTGTGCCATGTTGTTTATTAGAACCCTAATGGGAGAACAAATTTAAAATTCTGTAAACAGAAATGTTCATTGATTCTAAGATCTAAATGCACTGGGGAAATGCAGCATTTAAGGGAACCCTGTGGTGAATCTGGATATAAAGCCAGGAATTCTTTTTGTAATTGCACAGTTTGTCTGTATTGGTGTCAGTTTTAATGTTTTATGTCTAGCTTTCTTAAAGCAACATATACCTGTCCTAGGATGCCCTTATTGAAAGGTGAAGCTTAACATATTTCAGATGAAAGGTTTGGACTTGTTTGTGTTTGGGTTTTTTTTGACACTTGTAACCTGAAATGCTCTCCAAAGACTAAAGTAAGCCGGAGAATCTCCTGGCAGTAAGATTGAGAGAAAAAAGAGAATCCTATTTCACAGTTAATGTTAAAGAAAGAAAATCCACTAACCTTTCTTCTATGAAAATAGAATTTGTGATCCAGAGACATAGATGTGGCATTTCTTTAGGTTGTCATAGGTCATTTTATTAATCAGGGAAAAAAAATAATTGTTTAGCTATTCTTTATCCAAAATGCAGTCCAAAATATTAAAAATACTTCTTGTGAGGGTGGAAAAATAATCAAGATGATGCCACTCATTTTGGGGGATGAATTAGAAATAAGGACCAGATAACCCAGTATTCAATGAACCAGTGGGAAAATGGTTTAGTAAATTAAGATGTTTTAGTTTTTAAATATATAACTCAGAAGTGCCTTCAGCAAGCTGCTTCCAGTTAAATATTCTTCCTTGCTTCTTTTCTCTGCCTCTTTATCTTGTAGTTTCATCTCACCTGGGCCTCCCCCTGTCTGGAGTGCTCTGAGACTCCTGATGGATCTTCTTGCGTATAGAGTGGAGCATGTTAAAGATGGCATTGCAGTCAACTATTTTATCCAGAAAGCCTGGAAATTTAGAGAATTTATGTCAGGCAAAAATCTTTTGGAACCATTTTAGAGACCCAATTATTTTAGAAGGGTGTTATGGGCTCTCGCAACTGCCACGCCAGAAAAACTTGAAATATATCACTCGTCCAAACTGTGTTTGACCAGCATTTACTTTTCCTCCTAGTCACTAATCATTGAGAAGTTCCTTTTCCATCACCAAATCTACTCGTTCACTCCATCTGGGCAGTCAGAGCAGAGATTGGATTTAAAGAAAAAGCAGAAAGACCCAACAAGAAGAGGTATAAACTCCCAAGAGGCAATAGGGTGTTATGGGAGGCGCACCCAGTGTGGCGTCAGAGACGTGCTGTCCACTAGGAGCACTAGGTTTGCCATCGTGCGGTTCCCTCAGGTCGTCTCAGACTCAGAATGAAAGACCCTCTGTACGGAGACCCGGCCTCGTCCTGCTCCGTCCTCTTCAGCCTGTAGCGGGCAGTCACTGTCATTCCATCTCATTGAAGAGCGGCCTCTTCTTCCAGTAGCTAGAATGACAGGCCTCTCCTGATAGAAGTCCAAAGTAAGTTAAACCAAGCCTGACCATCCCCCTACGAAGCATGCTGTACATGCTTCAAGACAGATTTGTTTGGTCTTCTGGAAGTTCATGATACTTTCAATATTCCTGCTTAACATTATAATTCAAATGCGTCAATTCACCAAATTTCCTATTTGTTTTTCCTGTTTTCAGGTGCATATGAAAGCATGGTTTGGGGCTGAGCCCCGGTGGCATAGTGGTTGTGCGCGGGACTGTGACCCACAGGGATGGAGGTTCAATTCCAGCTCCACGGAGCAAAGGCTGGGCCTCCTACTCCCACCACCAGAGGGCAGTGATGCCCCCCCCCCAAAAGAAAAAGAAAGCATGGTTTAGGGTCAGGTGCCTCTTAGCTTTTAAAGTGACATCTTTACTTTGTAACACTTTAAAGAGGTCTTGTGCAGCAGATCTGCCCAATATAATACATTGTTTGATTTCTTGGCTGCCGCTTTCATGAGTGTTGATTGTAGGTACAAGTAATGAAACCCTTGATAATTTTGATCTTTTCTCTTTCTCATGATGTCTGTAGGTCAAAGTGTGAAGTGTCTTTTTTGGTGAACATTGAGTTGTAATCCACTGACGGCTTTAGTCTTGGATCTACATCTGTTTTTGGTTTTTTTTTTTGGTTGTTTTTTTTTGGGGGGGCATCACTGCTCTCCGGTGGTGGGAGTAGGAGGCCCAGCCCCACTGCTGGAATTGAACCTCCGTCCCAGTGGGCCGCAGTCCCGCGCACAACCACTACGCCACCGCGGCTCAGCCCTCTGCATCCGTTTTTAAACAATCAAGGTTGTGTCATCTATATATTGCAGGTTGATAATGTAATGTCATGTATTTCAGATTGTTCAACTTCTTTAATTATTTGGACACCAAAAGGAAACAACCCTAGGGCATACCTTCCTATTTTAAATAGTGTGTCTCCTTGCGCTATAAGTCTCCAACACTTACCTCTCCTCCTGAGGTGGCTTGCACAGAACAGGGAAAAAGACTAAGTGGTCCACTTCTGAGGGATTAGTCAGTGAAACACTTATGAATAGGAACTAATTTTAGAGCACCACTAATATAATCCATCATTCTCTAGGACTTTTTTTTGGCGGGGGGGCATCACTGCTCTCCGGTGGTGGGAGTAGGAGGCCCAGCCCCACTGCTGGAATTGAACCTCCGGCCCAGTGGGCCGCAGTCCCGCGCACAACCACTACGCCACCGGGGCTCAGCCTCAAGATAGACTTTGAAAGTGTATTTTTTATATAAAATTAAATACTCACAGAAAACAGTTTTTTTTAAAACATTATGGGGTTTCACAAATTAAAAATTAAAATATCTTTTTAACTTCTTTGGTGTGACTCCATTAGACACCCCCCCATTCATATTCAGCTATACATATAGGCTAGGAGTTCCATGTAGATAAAAATCCCTACACCATATATACCATATAGCCAGGACCTACCAGCCCCAAACCAAAACCCATAGGCATCAAGTTAATTCCAACTCGCAGTGACATTCCAGGACAAAGTGTAGACATTACAAGTTTGTAAATCTTTACGGACATTTTACTTTTGCCAAGCAGCTGGTGGGTTCGAATGAGCAGCCTTTCTGTTGCAGTCCAGTGCTGTAAGGTTCCATGCACCTATGAGGGTGCCTGTCAAATAGAACACACTCAACAGCTTACATGAACTTGCGAAAGAGATAAAGTGAATGCTTTGAGAGAGGACCACGTTAGAAGGTCCTGGGAGTAAAATGTGCAGTAAAACTCAAAACCATAAAAAAGACCAGGTTGCGGGATGGAGACAAGTGAAACCCTAAGTCCCCCTTCAGGCCTTATCCAATTTTCAGCCAAACAGTAGGCAGGTCTGTCAGGCGAACAGTGATCAGGGCGGGAAATAGGCACTCCTTGGAACACTGTCAACCATTGAAACCATGATGGCAGCATTTACCCAAGAACAAAATTCAGAAGGCAGGAAGGATTCGGACAGCAAGAAGAATGGAAATAGGAAATATAAGGAGAAAGTGAGATAAGTGATAATTGCATTGGGGGGCTTATAATCAGTGACATAAAATATTTGAATTGCTGAATGTAAAACTGATTTGCTCTGTATACCATCAGCCAGTTCACAATGAAAAATTTTTTAAAATGTGTATGTATAAAATTGGGGGCTGATCCCCGGTGGCGTAGTGGTTGTGCGTGGGACTGCGGCCCACTGGGATGGAGGTTCGATTCCGGGTCCCAGGAGCAAAGGCGGGGCCTCCTACTCCCACCACCAGGGAAGTGATGCCTAAAAAAAAAAAAAAAAAAATTGGGGATGAGCCCCAGTGGCATAAGTGGTTGAATGTGGAACTGCAGCCCGCGGGCTTGGCAGTTCAAATCCAGTGGTGGCTGGGTAGCGCCCACGACCACCAGAGGCAGTGATGCCCACAAAAAAAAAATTGTTTAACAGATAATAGTATATATAATTTTGCATTGGATTTTTTCATCCAATGATGTTACAAATATTTTCTATATGGGTGATCACTATTTTTATCTTCCTAATAAAATTTATTTAATCAGCCTTCCACTGATGGACAATTAGATTGCTTCCAAATTTTCAGTATTACAAAATTAAACAAGATGCAGTGAACAGTATGAATATTCATTGCACATTTGTGCTAGATTTTAAATACAGATTGCTTGTCAGATGCTCTGCTTGTGTAAAATGGTAAGAAAAACTAATTGCCCTTCAAAAAATTTAAATCTAAATCAGAAAACTTTTTTATTAGAAAACCATTTGATAGGATGTGCCCGTAGTCTGTATTTTTCTGCCCACCCCCGTCATATACACACCCTGCAGTATACAGAGAAAGGCACGAATCTGGGCCAGGACTTTCATG
Source organism: Nesogale talazaci (assembly GCA_004026705.1). NCBI lineage: Eukaryota > Metazoa > Chordata > Mammalia > Afrosoricida > Tenrecidae > Nesogale > Nesogale talazaci. The sequence continues at coordinate 649 of PVJH01036476.1, read as the reverse complement.
TTTGTCCACCGGATCACCAGCAAAGCTTTTGTTTATAGTTTGTGTGTACGGACATAGTTAACTAGTAATTCACTAGTCTCCAGCTCCCGCCATTAGAGACCATATGTTCCCTGCTTGATTTGTCATCAAAACTAGTTTAAAAGGTAGATTATCTTTTATATACTTTATTTTAGCTGTTATACATATATGTAGTACTTAGAAGAAGGAGCATCGTTTAGAAATCAGAAATATAACCCAAAAAGTTGTAGCTTCTTAACAGGTTTATTTTAGGGAGGCACGTCTGAGGGCACGCCTGGCAGCATATGAACAGCACTGGCACCAAGGGCAACTGTGGGGGGCTAATGGGGACCCTGAATCATTCCTTGCCATGTGCCTGGTGAGTAAACTCCTAGAAGTTTCTGGGAATGGCAGCAAGTGGGGAAAAGGCTGCAACCAACAATCAGTGTCACAAAATGGGGATGACTAATTTGCTGAGGAGACCGTTGAGACAGATGTGTAATTAGCTGAAGTCAGAGTGGATAAATTGGGAGAGGACTGCCTATGCGGAGAGATGCTTTCCTCCCCTGTCTCTCATTGAACTGTTTTTTTGTCCTCACCACTTTCTTTTAGAAGACAACATGCTCAGATTGTTGATGGGGGTGAGGGAGGA
>PVJH01036475.1:0-18755 GCA_004026705.1 Nesogale talazaci | reverse complement strand
GCTGTGTCGTGGCCACCTCCTTTGGTTGGGGGCCTCTGTCCCTTCTCAGCACAGACCTCTTCCCTTCCAGTGGCTTCTTACCCTTCCCCGCTTCGTTCGTGCAAGTAACCTCTGATCCCAATCATCATAATAAACACTTCTGAACTGAAAGGGCCAGCCTGAAAGTATGTCTGTTTCTTGCAACCTAAATAACCAGGGCAACCACTTGGTGGCTTCCACATCCACTGCAGAGTTTTATTTCCAGACTCTAATGGGTCTGTAGGTCTCAGAGATTTCAACCACTGTCCGTCCAACAGTCATTCTTCTTGTTTCTGTCCCAACAGGACCCCACTTTATGTTCGAGAGGCTGGTGGGTACCACCACCTTGGTCCTTTGGGGAGGTAGCCCTTCCCCGGCTCTATGGGCAATGTCATGATTGCGCTATACCAGTCTGGGTAATGCCTTCTCTTCTGCCAGTGATTGGTCGGGAGGTGGGCCATGACCCAGCTTTGCCCAGTCAGCAGCAACGGTGAATTTACTGGAGGATCCCACTTTCCCCCAGGGCTTCCTCTCTCTTTGAGCTCATTTGTCAATAATATGATGTCTGGCCCCAAGCACAGGGTCAAAAGACCAATCTGCAGAGGGTGGAGAGGAAGAAAGACAGAGAAGATGCTGGGTTCTCGAGGGCATCTGTGAGTCACTGTACCGCCCTGAGAACTTCCTGGTTCTGGACTTGTAGGGATACTCACTCTAATGGCTTAAGCCGCCATTGGTTGGATTTTTTCCTCTTTGCAGAGAAAGTTCTCTTAACCCTTTGATATGCATTCGGAGTAATCATGGAGGACTCTTTCTTGGTGGTCAAGGTTTTCTGTGGCTTAGCATTGTATTTAAAAAGAACGAGTAGCTGCACTTGTCTCCAAGCCCACGCCCAAGATCCTCTGTCACCTCATTGCTCACACCGCCCGGGGCGTGCACGTGTGCCTGAGAGAATCCTAAGAGTGCGGAAAAGAATGCAGCCACTTACATCAAACACCTTGTACACCTTGTTTTCTAGAATCTTCCCTAACACTGACAGCATTAGATGGCATTCCCTTGTCATGACAAGAGGAGCGTTGGGGTGGTACAAAACAAGCTGCAGACTGACTTCTGTTACCGAACCCACCCACTGCCATCGAGTTGGTTTTGACTCACAGGGACCGTCCGGGACAGGGCAGAACAGCTTCTGAGACCGTCATTCTGTATGGGAGTCGAGAGCCTCATCCTTCTCCGATGGTGCCCGGGTCGTCTCGAACTCCTGACCTTGCAGCCAGCACTCCATTGCACAGCCCACCACACCAGGCCCACTCTTTCAGAGGCTGGGGAAACTCTTGGCTCCCTCTTGTATTATTCGGTCATAGGGATTTTTTTTTTTTTAAGAATAGGCTATTTAGAAAGTCTTTTAACTTTCATTTTCTCAACAAGAGCACCCGGCTAAAACCAGGACTGCTCGGATTCAATCAGGGGTTCTGTAGCGGATTCTTGCTCAAAAGGCAGGAATGTGACGGGGACTTTGGACTCCTCGTGGAATCCAGACGCACGGGATCCATGAAGGCTGGATGACACCTGAAGCCATTGCCCCGAGATCATCTTTAAGCCGTACGCCCCGGACATCTCTGGAAGCCGTCTGTCTTTGAGTGAACTGCAGCTTAACCGAATTAGGAAAGAATGTCTCCAGGAGGCTTGTGCCGCTCTAGAGAGCCCCAGCTGTGGGGTCCCAGTGACCACCACCGCTCGAGAGATTATCAGGGAACATTCGGAGGGACAGTTGGGTGAGGAGGAAAGAGGATGTCGCACAACTCTATTGAACACGTAGAAGACACTGAATTGCTGTCTGTCCTGCCTCCTCCCCTGCCTCCAGCTGCACTGGGTTCTTTGAAGGCCATGTGAGCTGTCATGGGCATCCGGCAAAATTGCGACCAGCCCGAGGGCACAAAAGACCCAGCGGAGGCTCTGAGTGCCCCAGGGAAGCTCAGCAGCCCAGAAATCATGAGCGTCATGGCCGCTCATGGTTCAAGGACAGGCGGGGGTCAGAGGGAGGCTGTTCTGCTCAGCCAGTGCCCTCTCTGACAGCCTGGGTGGAGGACACCAGTCGATGGCTTCAGGGTCCAGGGATGGGAGAGTGTCTGTGGCCACCCTAGGACTTGAGTCTGCAGATGCCAATCTATGGGCAGGCAGTGTGTCCCAGCAGTCCACTGTGAACCTCTCCTCTTCCTTGGGGGACGGGGACGGTCAAGTCAGAGCCAGGTGACCAAGGAAGGGATGACCAAGGACAGGGAATGTTCCCCAGACCCTGTTGACCATGCTGTGACTGGGACGCGGAGACGCACTCACAAACAGGCCCCTGGCAGTGCCCATCACCAACAGGTTTTAATACGAGATGATTGCACACACGTGGCTTTCTTGCCGTCTTCGGATGCCAGGAGATGGCGCCCAGCAAAGGGCCAGTCTTCTCTGGATGGCCATGGGACCCAGCAAGGCTTCTTCCTCCTTCTCTTTCCCCCACCCTCACAGTGTGTGGGAGGAAAGCTTCGTGTCAACTGAGCCCTGGAGGCTGGTGGTGGAGCAGAGCTCCCGACCTTCTGTCCAAACCAATTCCCAGTTGACTTCCAGCTCTTTCTTTGGGATGATACAAACGCTGCCCATCTAGGGGGCTCCCCCTCGTCCCCATCCTCTAGCAGAGCAACCGGGGAGGGGAGAGCAGCGCTGCTTCAGGATGCACTGGCCCCACAGGAGGGCATGACTGGAGAGTTCTGGCGCTTCGCAAAGTGACAGAGAGGAGAAATCGGAGCCCACAGCTTCTTCTCCCGAGTCACCACCCAGCTGGCCACGGAGAGAGCCAGACAGGAAGCCCCGACACAGTCCTGGGCCTCGCTGCTTCTGCAGGGGAGGGACCAACAGGCTGTCTTGGGACTTGGACCTCACCTCTCTGACCCCCGCTCTGGGAGCAGCAGTGTCCCGGGGTTGGCCCCCCGTGTAAGCCCAGCCGTCCCCGTGGTCGCATCTGGACCCCCTGGCTCCACGGAGGACAGCAAATCAGGGGGAGGGAGCAGCCAGGGCAGGAGCCCCGTGGCTCACATTCCATCGCACATTTGCCTGCTGGAGCCAGGCCTTAGGGGTGGGGGGTGGTGGGGTGGGCAGACAGAGATGGTGTTTGGGGCAGTTCTCTGACCTAAGGAAATGATGCGCAGGCCGCACCCAGTCCACTGCGGGGTCAAAGGAGAAGGCCCTGGGAGCCCAGGGCTGTGGGAGAATGGAGAGAATAGGCTTGGGTTAGCCCGCCGCAGGGGCGGAGCCAGGGCGATCTGGTTCTGGACCTGCCTGCATCTACAGATGACTAGTCGCAGATGGAGGGTATGGCCAGCCCATTCTGCCTCCTCCCAAAGTGGCCCTTTACCCATCGGGAGCGTTACCAACTCACGCCCCCCCCTCCCCTGACACACACACACACATACACAGAGTAGACCCTTCCTCGGTGGGTCCCAATGGTTATGGGCACATGGAGTCAAGACACAAAGCCCTGTTGGTCTGGGTCAAAGTCTCCGGTTCTCGGTGGCAGCCCCGACAGTTGGTGTCCCAGCTGGGCCCCACCAGCTCTCTGCCCGGCACAGCCGGTAAAGACCAGCTCAGCCTCCTTAGCAGTCACTATTCTTGGGAACCAGAATTTGACCTGGGGACGCCCGGGCCAGGAGTTGCCCGGCCAACCATCTCCTGGCCCCACTCCTGGTGACTGGATTCCTGCAGTCCGCGGCCCTGGGTCTCGATGGGCAGGAGGCAGGAGGCCACAGCGGCCAGGAGGCAGCAGGTGCTATAAACCGCCAGCGTCAGGTACACGGAGGACTCCAGCATCACCTGAGGAAGGAGGACGACCCAGGTGAGAGGGCACATCCCTTGTCCGCCTGCCCACTGGGACACGCCGCCCCCAGGCCAAGACCTCCTGCAGTCTCTGAGCACCCTCCAGGCAGGCACCTTCTTGTTTTACAGAGGGGAAAACCCTCGGGTGTGAGCATACCCCTGACCGTCCACTTTATGTGTACCCACTAAACTAGGCTGGATTTCTCAGTGGTCTGGCCAGACCCTGAATGGGTTGCTATTTTAAAGGGTGGGGGGTGGGACCCCAGATCCATCTGTAGGCAACTGGACACTCCCTTACAGAAGGGTATTGGGGAGGAGATGAGCCAGTCAGGGTGCAGAGTAGCAACCATAAAACATACAAGTTTCCTCTAGTTTTTTTTTGGGGGGGGGCATCATTGCTCTCCGGTGGTGGGAGTAGGAGGCCCAGCCCCACTGCTGGAATTGAACCTCCGTCCCAGTGGGCCGCAATCCTGCGCACAACCACTACGCCACTGGGGCTCAGCCCAGTTTTTTTTTGTGTGTGTGTGGCATCACTGCTCTGGTGGAAGTAGAAAGCCCAGTCTTGCTCCTGCAGAGCTGCTGCTGGATTTGAACAGTCAACCCTGTGGGTCGCAGTCCCACACACAACCACCAGGCCACCAGGGCTCAGCCTCCTCTAGTTCTTAAATGCTTCTACTTTCCCCCACTGCCCCCACTATCACGATCCCAATTCTACCACAGAAATCCAGCTGGACCAGAGGGTGCACACTGGTACAGATGGGAACCAGAAACACAGGGAATCCAGGACAGATGAACCCTCCAGGTCCAGTGGTGAGAGTGGCGATGCCGGGAGGGTGGAGGGAAGGTGGGGTAGAAAGAGGGAACCGATTATGAGGATCTACATATAACCTCCTCCCTGTGGGACGGACAACAGAAAAGTGGGTGAAGGGAGACATCGGACAGTGTAAGATATGACAAAATAATAATAATTTATGAATTATCAAGGGTTCATGAAGGAAGGGGGAGCAAGGAGGGAGGAGGAAAATGAGGAGCTGATACCAAGGGCTCGAGTAGAAAGCAAATGTTTTGAGGATGATGATGGCAACAAATGTACAAATGTGCTTGACACAATGGATGGAGGTGTGGATTGTGATGAGAGCTGTTTGAGCCCCCAATAAAATGATAAAAATAAAATAAAGTGGGGTGGGGTGGAATGAATTGGAATGACTTTCCATGATGTCATCAGCCAATCAGCGGAAAGGGGCTTGGCCTTCGGGGTGTGGCCTGTCTCTAGACAGAAATACTCTGGCAGCTCTTTCTCCTCTGTCTCTAGCACTCTGCCCTGTCTGCATCGCTCAGTTTAAAAGATCTGCAGACGGGGGTGGTGGGGGGGGGACTTGCCAGCTGCCACAGGTTTTCAGTCACTTCCTTGAAGTCACCTGTTCTGTCTCTTTCCAATCCCCTTGCCATCCAGTCGATTCTGATGCACAGCAAGCCATCCTGAGATGGAGCAGGGAACCCACCGCCCAGCCTTACAGAAGCAGAATGCCCAGCCTTCTGCTGGGTGGTGGGTCCAAACCACCAACCTTCCGGCTACTTACTCACAGAGCCACTGGGGCACAGCATGCAAACACCTATGTGTGCACATGCATATACATGTACACATGTATGTGTGTGTACACATACAGAGATGGACTGATCTGTGGTTTCCAAAAGGTGGTGGAAAATGGGAATGGAAAGACACGTAGGCCTCACGGTTTGCTTCTCTGGAGAACTCCGACTTAGACCGTGCCCAGCTTTTAAAGATAGAAAGGTTGGGGCTTGGATTCTAACCCTGGCCCATCAGGGCTACAGAGTCCTTGTGACGAGACTTCTCCCAGGGCGTCCTCGCCTGCAGCAGCGTCTCTCACCCTGGGATGCTTGGTGGGCGTTCGGCCGTGGCTAACCACCGGGCCGGCTCTGACTCTTGGCATGTGCTCTGGAGGGAGGGAGGGATGGGTCTTTGAAAGGAGATGGCCAGCCCTTTCTCCTCAGGTGCCTCTGAGTAGACTTGAACTTGCCAACCTGTCTGTTAGCATCGGTATGTGTCAGCTGCCTGCACCTCGTGAGGACAGGAGACCTGGGCGGGGCGGCACTTGACACCACACAGGCACACAAAGAGCTTGCAAATGTTCTCAGTCAGCGGTCACTACAATGTCCCAGCACAGCGGGGCAGGCCAGAAAAAGGTGGCTCAAGAGAAGCCTGATAAGTGAAATAGGTTTGTGTGTAACCTCACGGCCATTGGGCTGATGCCAACTCGACTCGTAATGACTCTAGAGGATAAGGAGAGCTGCCTGTGGGTTTCTGAGACTGTGACTCTTTACAGGAGTGGCTGGTGGTTTTGAACCGCTAACCTTGGGCTTAGCAGCCCAACACATTACCACTAAGCCACCGGGGCTCCTCAGAAAGCAAACAGAGGGGACGATAAGCTCTCTAAAAATGGAGTTGCTCATCAAGGGATGGCTGGAGAAACATTGTGCATGGCATGCTACTGTGGTAGTTACATCACGTGTTGTCAACTTGAGACTTACAAGTGAAGCGGTGGAGTTTGGCCTGTTAATCAGATCACAGCTTGATGGCCTCAGTTGGAGGCACTAAGGCAGCGGTTCTCAACCTGTGGGTTGTGACCCCCTTGGGGGTTGAACGACCCTTTCACAGGGGTCGCCCGATTCTTTTTTGGGGGGTGGGGGGGCATCACTGCCTCTGGTGGTCATGGGCGCTACCCAGCACTGCTCCTAAGAGCCGCTTCTGGGTTTGAACCGCCAAGCCCGCGGGCCACGGTCCCGCACTCAACCACTTACGCCACCGGGGCTCAGCCCCGCCTGATTCTTAACAGTAGCAAAATGACAGTGATGAAGTAGCAGTGAAATGGATTTTATGGCTGGGGAGTGAGGGTCACCACAATGTGAGGAATTAAATTAAGGATAGGTGAAAGCATTAGGAAGGTTGAGAACCACAGCGCTAAGGAAATAAATAGCTCGTTGGGTGCGGGACACAGCTGACAAGAGACATGGTGCTACGCTAGTGTCCTGAGATGAAAGAGCCATGTGGAGCCCCCTGCCAGGGCTGAAATAGTCCAACGCCACTGGAGCCACAAGGCTTCCCACCCACTAGCCATCGATCTTCCTGCATCTGTTTCATGAGTCTGAAGAGGGCTTTATAGACTGGCATCTGACATATGAACTTGATCTGGACTGGGCTGGATTTTTTCTTAATGTACAATCACTCTGCATATTAAGCGCTTTCTTTTTGTTGTTGTTTTGTTTTGTTTTTTGGGGCATCACTGCCATCTGGTGGTGGGAGTAGGAGGCCCAGCCTTTTGCTCCTGTGGAGCCGCTGCTGGAATTGAATCTCCGTTCCAGGGGGCCGCAGTCCCACGCACAGCCACTACGCCACCGGGGCTCAGCCCTTAAGCTTTTTCTTATACACACAGAAGTCTCCTCTTGTTTCTGTGGTCTACCCAGGCTGACACGTGCACATACAATGGAAAACTGATTTGAATCATAAAGGGAGGTGTGTGCAGGCATGGAAAGGGGGAGTCCGTCAGAGAAAGGAAGGGTCAAGAGCTCTAACAGAAAAACGGAGTGCGAGAGAGGGCAAGATAGCCAGAGAGAAGTGGCGGGCAGATCTCTGGTCCGAGGAGGAAGGCTCGCCACACTTGACCGAGCGAGACCTTCCTGCTGCATTCTGGCCCTCGTGGGAAGCGGTGTGCTGCCCACACGATGACCCGGACGGGCCTGGACAGCAGTACTGAGGACAGCCAGTCAGCTGTGGTGGGGCTGGTCCTGACAGCCTGCAGAACCACCTACTGCGGGTCCTGACAGCCCAGAGAACCACCCTCACAGTGCTTCCTGTGTTTGAGCCTGTGGGTGCAGCCTGTCTTTGTCCATCTCCTTTGGGGGGGGGGTGTCTTCCTTTCTCATGGCTGCCCCTCTACTTTATCGAGCCTGACGCCCTTCCCCAGGGACTGCTCTCTCCTGACCACACGGCCAACGTCTGTGAGACAAGGTCCCGTCACCCTTACTTCTGAGGAGCCTGCAGGCTGTGCTTCTGGATAGACGTGGACACCTTTCGTACGACCCGCTCTTATGGCCACATCTTGGCTGGGCAACAGGGCAGAGTCAACGGTTATGTGTGATCACACGGGCCAAGAAAGGAGGCAGCGGGGCGCTAGTCAGGCTGACGGGGTGCTGCATGCCTGTGAGCAGCGGGGGTGTGAAAATGCCCAGAAGTCAGAGCTGCCTGGCATGGCGACTTTGAGCCGTGTTGCTGAACCGCACACTTCAAATGGGTTGCAATGGGTCATCTTTTGTTGTGTGTATTTTACCACAATACATGCTTCCCTTCAAAGCTAGAAATAGTCCCAAGGCACACATGGGAGAGGGGCACGCATTCTGGAAGACACCTGACTATCCAACATGCAGAAGGCGGGGCTGACGGGGCCGTTTATCTCGCCCCTAGCGTAGTGGCCCGCTGACTTCCACTCAAAAATCTCTTTGGCCCAATCGTGCCAAGTCCCGGGGGGTTTTCTATATAGGAAAGCCCTGGCTGCCACCTGCCCTCCTTTCCCTCTGCGTGGCCACAGGCAAGTTCAAGTCCCTGTCCTCTGTGGAGCCTCTTCTCTCAGCCCCACACGGGCGGGTATCTCCTCTCTAGGGTAGCATGTTCAGTCAGGACCGGCCCCAGAGCCCGAGAAGCCTGCAGGAGGCTCGACCCAGGGACGCTGCTTTTTTTTGGGGGGGGGGGGGGGGGGAGCACCTACCTGAGCAACAAAGGGCGTAATGAGAGCGCCCACTCTGGCCATGCCACTGCAGGAGCCCAGGCCCAGTGCCCGCGTCGCCGTGGGGTAGACCTGCAACACAAGGGTCAGGGGAGGTCTGCACACCCGGGGGCCGCCTCCTCCCTACCCCCATGCGCCCCCACGCCTGGGAGTCCTGAAGTTAGGGTGTCCACCCCCAGGTGGGGGACTGGGTGGGAGTACTTATCCCTAAACCCAAAGAACAGCCTCACTGCCATGGGGCCGATTCTGACTTGCGGCGACCTTATAGGTCAAGACAGAACTGCCTGTGTGGGTCTCTGAGACTGGCTGGAACAGGCAGAAAATCACTTCTATCTTTCTTCCCGTTAACCTGAAGCAGCTAAGAATTTGACTCAGAAAGGGCAGGAGGCGAGCTGGTGGGAGAGAACCCAGTCCTGGGATCCTCCTGGCCCTGTGTGGTGGACCCCAAAGACCCCCCCATCTAGGGTGCTAACCTCTGCCCCAGCCACCCCTACCCCCTGTAAACGCAGGCACAGCTCTCTCGCTAGCCTGCCCTGCCCGGCTCTGCTCCGGAACCCGGCCGCCCTGCCAAGATGCAGCGACACCCACTGGCATTTGCGCAGAGAGACTGGCAGTAGAGTCACAGAGCGGTTCTATTCTGGAACGCTCTTCTGGGGCCGCCTGGGAAGCAAGGAACTTTCCTTTCTCGGCTGGAGGCAGCCGTCTGTATAACCTTGGGGTTTGGGCATGGGGTGGGCGTGAGTTTTCATCGGAGGAGGAAAAAAGGGCTTCCCGACCAGGGCTGGACCCCCAGGTTGAGGGCCACGTTCAGTTTCCCTCCCAGGAGGGGCCCCTCACCCTGTACTCGCCCGGCTCCCTACCTCGGGTGTGTAAACGTAGGCCGCCTGGAAGCCCCCGGAGATGAATGCTCTGGCGATGAACAGGAACATAGTGAGCACGTTCCTGGGGGGCGGGAGGACGGGGGTGAGTGGGGGTGTGCCGAGGCCACCCCTGCCCAGCACAGACCCCAGCGCTGTCCCTCACGGCGTGACCGGTGGAAGCTGCCCAGGGGCAGGGGCTGAGGTGGAGGCAAGAGGCAGGGAGTCTGGGGACAGGGATTGAGCCCGGGGACAGAGAGAGCCAGCTTCCAGCCAGCCAGGCTAGGACAGTCCCCAGGGTGCCCACCCTCCGCCTCCAGGCCACGGTTTCCCCATGAGGCCAACGGCGTCCCTGCTGGCGGGGTGCGGACTGACCGCCACCGAGTCCATGGGCTGGTCAGCCAGGAGGCTAAGGCTTCACCGGAGCAGAAAAGCCTCCTCTGTCTCCTGCAGAGTGGCTGGTTTCGAACCGCTGACCTTGCAGTTGGTCACCCAACCCGTAACCACCACACAACCAGGGTTCCTGGAGGGGGTCAGTGAGGGGGGCGGGGGAGGGCTGGGAAAGTAGGTGCTTACACTTTATCTTGAATGATGAACTATTGGACTAACGGAAGGCTTTAATCGCCAGGGGGGAGTATGCTGAGTCCTATTTCCTTGCTCATTATTCTGAAAAGGAGGCCGTAGGCTTCGGAAAGTAGGACCCAGGCTGTCAGGGACTGGGCTCTGATTGGGCTTAGCCTGGACCCCCTCCTTGTTTTGAGGAAGGACAAGAACATCCCCAGTGGAATAGGGGCTGCTTTCGAAACTTGTGCTGGGCCAAGGAATGCTTGTGCACATACAGAAACAAAGCGGCCACGTGGCGGCTCTTGGGGAGAGGATGGCGTGAGTTCAAATGTGATGGCGTCGGATCGAGACCTGAGTCAAGCTCCCCGCCACCCCCAACCCCTTCTCCCCACCCAGACAGAACCTCCAACCCAAACCTGATTTCCTGCACTTTGAGGAGGTAGCTGTGAAATACACGCAAAGCTCTACCCCGTGACTCAAAGCTCTACTGTCCTCCCCCAGATGGAGCCCTGGCCGCAGCCCAAGAGTCACCCTGGGGCCAGAGAGACAGACCCACCTTCCGACACAGATGAAGAGCAGGAGGCTGCAGAGGAAGAAGATGGCAAAACACAGGGCCATGGTCTTCTTGCGGCCCAGCCGGTCGATGATCCACAGAGTCACGAGGACACCTGCAAGGGGCGGGGGGGGGGGCATTGTGGGAGGCAGCTTCTGACCTGGCTCCCCAACAACCTTGCTTCCCGGGCTTCACACCTCACACAATCCCTCCCCTCTGAGGGTGAGGGGGTGGGCAGGGAGAGTGCCGGACCTAGTGGCTCACTCCCCTTCCTGACCAGAGGGCCAAGGCGATGGGATGCCGCCCTCTGGGGTGAGACTGTGAAAGAGGTGGCTTGGCCTTGCTGATGACCCCCGCGTCTGGTTCTTCCAAAGTGCTTGTTCAAGCGGAGGGGGCCACCTGGCAGAGAATAGTGGGCGGCCTCTGTGCCACGGCCCTCAGAGAAGGTGTGTGCGCTGCGGAAGGGGGCCCGGCCCAGCGGAGCATTCGCAGGAGACCTCTGGTGCAGAAACCAATGGCTCAAGCTTAAGGCTTGTGGCGATGTGCTGACTCGAGGCCACATACCTGGCCCGCCATGTCCATCTACCTGGTGACGCAACACTGGGCATCCGTGGGTCTGAGGAGGGGCAGCCGCAGAGTCTAGCTCAGATGGCTGAGCTGGATGTCACACACAATTGGGTGCTATGGCGCTGTCCCATCTAGAGCTTTCTGTGCGGAGGTCTTAGGCTAGTTTCTGCCTTCTCTGAGCCTCTATTTCTTCTCATGTAAAATGGGCATCAGCCAAAAGTGTGGGAAACAATGATTTCTCTGAAGCTGTCTCCCCCAAATATATGCCAGACTTAAGCTGCTTGCTACGCGTGACATATGACTGCACCCTTGGAGATCTACAAATGTAGATGGGTTATTCTCCCTAAGGGCTATCAGCCATCTAGAACAAGCAGGCCTATAGCCTGTCCCACCCTAAGGAGGGTCCACTCCCTTCTGAAATGGACAGTAGTAGACTACTTCCTTATAGAAGAGACAGGGAGGTCAAGACCACTCAAGGGTGATCAAGGTTAGGCTGCCATATTGAGTCTAGAGTCTGCCCTTCTTATGCCTCTCGTCCCTCCCCTTAGTCTTACGTGTCCACCCCTCCTTCATCCCCTTCCTGTCATTGTGCATCCCCTTGCTATGACGTGTGTGTACTCGTAATGATGCACCAGAAGTAGATACAAACCTTCGTTAGCAATAACCCTTCTCCCCTGCAGCTCCGCTGTGCGGGGACCTGGATGTTGAGATCATGGCTGTGCAGGTGGTGAGCATGCTACCAGGAAATGTGTCTGACTCCACGATGCCTCTCTCTCATATCTTCTATGCCTCTACCATACTCTTACTTATCATCGCTGTTCAATTGCACCTACAGGACCCGTGATGAGGTGTTAGGGGCTGGTCCTCTAACACAACATAACTCCCTATTTCAGTAGAAGCAGCATGAAACCAAAGTCCACTGCCCTGAGTCCATTCTGGCTCATAGAAGACCTGGGGGACACAGGGCAACTGTTTCTCAGAATGTGTGTGGGGGAGCATCACTGCCCTCTGGTGGGAGTGGGAGGCCCAGCCTTACTCCTGGAGAGCTGCTGCTGGATTTGAACCGCCAAGCCAGTGGGCCACAGTCCCCCACTCAACAACTACACCACCGGGGCTTGGCCCTTCTCAGAATTTCTGAGACTAAATCTTCGTGGGAACTGCTAACTCAGCAGCGAGCAGCCCGATGCCTCCTTTACAGCACCACCAGGTGTCCTAATTCAGCATAGTGCTTATCATTAGTAATCACGATGAAAAATTTAGACTAAGCTCTCTGACGTTTATAATCCTGTCTAATCTTCCAAACTACCCTCTCTCAGGCGAACGCTATGAGTAGCCCCCTTTAAAAGATGCATTCCATTGAGAAAGATAACAAATCTTGAAACATGCCAAAGGGAGCCCTTGTAGTGGAGGAGGTTACACGCTGGGCTGCCAACTGCAGGGTCGGTTGGCGGTTTTGAAACAACCATCTGCCCCACCCAAGAAAGAGAGAGGAAGTTTTCTACTCCCCTAAAGAGTCCCAGTCTTGGAAACCCACCAGGTCCTCTCTGCTCTGTGCTGCACACTTCCCATGAGTGGAATCCACTCGATGGCAAAGCGTTTGGTTTGCTTTCACTCCATGCCAGGAATTGTTCCCAAGGTGTGAATTTGTCAGCAAACAAGGGAAAATGCCCGAGCACTAACAAATGAGGAAAGAAGAGGAATTGCCTGGTATCATGGTGTTAGTCAATGGCACCCTCGGGGTCCTGGTGGTGCAGTGGGATGGATGCTAGGCTGCTGCCCACAGGTCAGCAGTGTGAAACCATCAGCCTCCCAGAAGAAGAAAGATGAGGCTTTCCATGACCATCATGGTTTGCCTCACAAACCCACAGGGGCAGTTCCATCCTGCCAGCCCTCACAGGGAGTCAGAATGGACTTGATGGAGGTGAGCTGTTGAGGGACTGAGTCAGCGCATGAGTGACTGAACCGAGTGAATTAACTGAGTGATTGGTTGATGAGCTGAGTGAGTGAATGAGTGAGGAAATGAGGGAGTGAATTGAGTGAGTGAATGAGTGAGTGAGTTGAGAGAGTGAGTGAGCCAGTGAGTTGAGTGAGTTGAGTGAATAAGTGAGTGGGGTGAGTGAGTTAATGAATTGAGTGAGTGAATGAATGAGTTAAGAGAGTGAGTGAGTCAGTGAATTGAGTGAGTTGAGTGAATGAGTGAGTGGGTCAGTGAGTGAATGAATGAGTTGAGTGAGTCGACTGAGTGAGTTGAGTGAATGAATGAGTGAGTGAGGTGACTGGGATGAGTGAGTGAGTTGTGTGAGTGAGTGAGTTGAGTGAGTGAGATGAGTGAGTTGAGGAGTGAGGTGAGTGAGTTGAGTGAGTGAGTGGGGTGAGTTGAGTGAGTGAAATGAGTCGAATGAGTGAGGTGAGTGAGTTGAGTGAGTGAGTGGGGTGAGTTGAGTGAGTGAGTGAGATGAGTGAGTGGGGTGAGTGAGTGGGGTGAGTTGAGTGAGTGAGTGAGTGATTGAGTGAGTGGCATTGCTCAGTCTTACTTCAACTCTGCTGGCAGGAGGATTCTTGGTGTCTTAACTTAAGTTTCCCTGGCAGCAGAGTCTCCAGGAGGATACAAGTTCAAGGTGTCGCCTTGGAAGCTAACTATAGGAAGTACCGGCGGGGGAAAGCCAAGAAGAAGGCCTTGGCCAGATGGATGGACATGGCGGCTGAAAGCACGGGCTCCCACGTGAGAACTGTGAGGGTGGCACAGGTTGCTCTTTTGTATGCGGGGTCTGTGTGTGTCAGAACTGACTGGGGAGGCACCTGTCAACAACCACCCTTGCTAAAGCGGAAGCCCTGTGGCCCGAGATGCACATCCAAGCTTAGCCTAAGTTGCAGGCACTCCTGCCATCCTGCTGGGAAAGTCATTTTACCCTCCCCACTCTCTGAGACTCCGTGTCTTCTGCCATAAACGGGGGACGATGCTATTACTTGACCGGATCCAGAGAGGGCACATCTGTGAAGCATTTCTCACCGGGCTCGGTCAACAGGAAGCATTTGGGGAGTGCCAGATGTTGTGGTTGTTGTTGTTGAGATGACTATCATTCCTTTGAGAAGAAGATCAAGCTTGCCTCTATGTCCTGGAAAGGCCTGCCGTTGCACAGCACTCGGGCCTCTTCCAGCCTGACTGGTCTGGGTGAGTCCCATGGGTCTCTTCGGATTTCCATATGCCTTGTGAGCACAGCTGCTTATGGAGTGTCTGCCCAGGCTATCCTCTCAGGAACGAGCCATTCAATCAGAAAAAGTGGCCTCACCCTCCACACGGGCAGGTTTCTGGAAACCTGCTATGAAATAGTTGAAGTGGGGCTGAGCCCCGGTGGCGTAGTGGTTGTGCGCGGGACTGCAGCCCACTGGGATAGAGGTTCAATTCCAGCAGCAGCTCCACAGGAGCAGAGGCTGGGCCTCCTACTCCCACCACCAGAGGGCAGTGATGCCCAAAACAAAACAAAAGAAACAGTTGAAGCTCCCTGGACTTGGGGGTTCCTGAATTGCAAGCATTGCAAGTGTAACCTCCACTTAGGCTCTTGGCTTTGCCCCTGTGGCACTGGGGGACAACGGGAACTGAGGCCAATATTCTAGTCACGCTGTTTGCTGTGCCCTCAGAAAAAATGCCTTTGGTCTCTGAGGCGTCTGTCTCCTGGCATGTGATGGGGCGAGTGCATTTGTTAACTGTCTTCAAACCCCAAAGCAAGTCCATTGTGGGTCCTGAGTCAGAGTGACTCTCTGGGACGGAGTGGAAGAGTCCCTGTGGGGTCCCAAAACCGTACTCCCCCATCTTTGGGCCCCTCAGCAGCAGCAAGCAGAGTTAAGCTCGCAGCTTCTTCACAGGTCCTGTAGCTCAAGGAGCCCTGGACCAAAGGCTCCAAGAAGACCAAACACCTCTGTCCGGGACGAAGTCCAACCAACTTGCTCTCGCCCGCATGTCCACTTACTGTGGGCACATTTTCAGGAGAGACCTGTCCCTGGAAGAGGACGGCATCCGTGGTCAAGTCAAGGGGCAGTGACAAAGAGGAAAACCCTCGCTGAGAGGGACGGGCACTGTGGCTGCAGCCGTGGGCTCTGAGGTGAGAACGGTTGTGAGGACGGCTCAGGACCGGCCAGTGTTTCACTGTCCACACTCAGAGTTGGCGTGAGTCTGCACTGACTTGAAGGCACCAAGCCACAGAGCAGCAGAGAGCCTTTGCTTCTGAGCAGCATGCACCTGACCCACCCGCCCTGGCCCGGACCGCTAGCTCTCGGGTCCCTCACCTGGGAACTCCGAGAGGGTGGTCCACAGCAGGTCCATGTAGTCGTCCTCATTCAGGTACTCGCAGGCCAGGCTGCATTTGATCTCCACTTTCCTCTTCTGGTTGGAGACTGGGGGGCGAGGGCAGGGGGTGGACAGAGAGAAAGAGAGTGAGCTGTGGGTTGCACCTTGAAACAGAACCCTCCTTCTCCCCCCAGGACTCCTACAACGGCATCTCTCGGCCTCTGCTTGCTGCTGTCTGTGTCGCTCTGGGTGAACTTTTTATTGTAAATTCGTCGGGGCAGGGGGCACATGTCAGACCTGCTCCATTCCGGGCCTTCCTTCAGCCCCACAGGCAGGGCTGGTCTCTCAGAAGGAGAGGCGCCATAGCAATCTGAGCCAGGCTCTCCGCAGATGGGAGCCGGACAGCAGGAGTGTCTTCCCTGGGCATTCCCATCTCAGATGGCGGCGTCTCCCCACTTCCAGCTGACCTGGTGAAAGCTCCAGAAGCAGCCTTGACCTCTCTCCTTAGGACACGCCCCCGTCAATCTGTCTGCAAACCCACTGGGTTAGCCTTCAAAACCTATTACGATAGGATCGGCTGCTTGCCTGTATAGCACCTTCAGTCAACCTGGTCTGAACCCTCCCCCTACCACCCGTATCCCTTACCTAGCTTCCTGCTGGTCAATCTGTTTCCACGCCTGCCCCCACTCTTGCTGTCATCCACGTCTAAGCTGGCAGCGCTCAGCAAACTTAAGTCAGACTAACACAGGCCCTCTCCCTCATACAAAGTCTCTGAATTTGCTTCTCTAGACTACCCAGACAAGCACGGGTCCACACAAGACCGAGAGCTCCTGATCTGCCCACCAAGGGGAGAACGTGGCTTGGCGCGCACGTGGCCCCCGTAGATGGACAGGCAGCTCGGGCCGGTGCTGAGAGGGCCGGCAGGTTAGCTGGCCGGGCGGCCTGCAGTACTCACTGCTGCAGATGTCTCCGGCTTGGAAAATCTCCGTGGTGAGCAAAACCAACCCGTAGTAAGAAAACGCATTGGAAAACCTGCCGGGAAGGGAGCACGAAAGATCAGGAAATAAATAGAGGTAGAGGTGCGAGAGGTTCTTTCTCCTCCGCCTACGCAGTGCTGGGGGTGCGCCTGTGGTGCTGCCCCCCACCCCGGGCCTATGGAAGGATCTGGATACGAGCTGGAAGAGAATGAACCCTCTAATCCAGCGGTCCTCAACCTGTGGGTCGAGACCCCTTTGGGGGTTGGACAACCCTTTTACAGGGGTCTCCCAATTCCTAACAGTACCAAAAAGACAGCGATGAAGCAGCAACGGAAGTAATTTCATGGTTGGGGGGGGGGGGTGTCACCACCACATGAGGAACTGTATGAAGGGTCACGGCATCAGGAAGGTTGAGCACCACTGATTTAGTCAATTTCAACTCCCAAATGCCCCACGAGGCAAAGTAGAACATCTGCTTCCTAAGGCTGTCATCTCTCCTAGTCCCCCATATCACTGGCCTGGTGGGAGTAGGAAGCCCAGCCTCACTTCTGGAGAGCTGCTGCTGGATTTGAACCGTCAACCCTGTGGGCCGCAGTCCCGCACACAACGACTGTGCCACCAGGGCTCAGCTAAGGCCGTCATCTTTACAGACCCCGTCTGCCTCATTTTCCTGCCTTGAAGCAGCTGGTGGATTCGAATGGCCGAACTTCTGGTCAGAAGGTGAGCGCCAAATCCCTGCACAGTCTAGGACACCTCCCTGGGGTTCCCTCTGCCCTACAGGGTGGTTGGGGACTGACAGCACACGAGCCATAGTCCCGAGACCCCTAAATAAGGCAGGAATCACGGAGAGCGATTCCCAGGCCAGTGGCGCTGGCAAACACCCACCCGCCCCACGAGATGCCAGGGTGCTTCCCATGGAGCCAACACCCCGCCTGGGGCCCGTGGGAGGGGGCACTGACCAGATGAACCACAGCAGCAACGTTGTCCACCTAAACTGGGGCGAGAAGAGGTCCCTGATTCTGCCTCGGTCTTCCTGTTTCAAGACAAAGACATGCTGTTGAGTCTGCCCACCCGCACGGGCAGGGGTGGCGGCTGGAGGCCTGAGATGGGGTGAAGGGAGGAGGGAGAGTTGAAGGCGGGCATCTGCTATCACGGGGGAGGCCTCTTGGGGGAGGGGCATGGTGGAGGCTGAGACCCAGAAGTTCGACTCTTGAAGGATACAGGCCATGCACACACACACACATCCTCACGCAGGCACACGCGCACACACGCACCTTGTTCTGTGCCTAGACCTGGGAAGCAGATCCCTCAGGCCAGAACCTCTCTGGGTTCAAACTCAGGGGACACAGGACCAGCTTAGGAGGGGGAGTGTTTCACGCCCACAGACACACCCAAAAAGCCAGCTTTAAGTCAAAACTGCACTCACTGCCCTCGATGGACGCTGACTCATAGTGACCCTACCGGACAGGGTAAAGCTGCCCCCGTGAGGTTCTGAGCTTCTATCTCTCTACAGGAGCAGAAAGCTTTGTCTTTCTCCTGGGGAGAGGCTGTTGGTTCTGAACCATTGACTCTGCAGCTAGCAGCCCAAATTGTCACCGTCCCACCACCACCAGGGCCCCCAGCTTTACATCAAGTGTATGATCATGACTGTGCTGAAAACCAGTTCACCGACTTACAAACAGAAGAAAGAAAGAAAGAAAAGATCCAGGAAGTGGCTCATTGATCAAGTCTCGGGATTGACTTCTTCACCAAGAAGCCCTGGTGGTGGAAGGTCAAGCTGCAAGTGCAAAGGTTGCTGGGTCAGGGCTACCCAGTGACTCTGGGAGAGACAGGCCTGGCAACCTGATGCTACAAAGTCTGTGGTCTAAGAACCCCAGGGGCGGCTCGGGTCTGTCACACGCGTTGGGCCAACACGGGGCCACGTGACGATGAACTGACAACACCTTCGCTGGACAGTGAACCCCAGGTGATCCCGAGAATATTGGCAGAGGCTATGAAGACTCTTTCTAAGATAGGGTTAAGGAGCACACTTCTCTTAGCATTTTGAGGAGTGGCCACCTATTTCAACACCGAGTGAGACTGGGGGTGCCATGGTGACAGAGCTGGCCTGTTAACCAGAAGGTTGGTGGTTTGAACCCACCAGCCGCTCGGAGGGAGACCCATTGATGAGAAGACTGATGGTCTCAGATACCCACAGGGTGGTCCCACCCTGCCCCTAGGGCCACGATGGATGGGAACAGGAGGGCAGGGAGGGTGAGAGGCTGGTTCCTGCTGCTCTTGGGG